>VXAY01004931.1:0-16062 GCA_013399855.1 Oxyruncus cristatus | reverse complement strand
GGGGGGGGGGGGGGGGAAAGAAGTTGGTATTATTACCTTTTTTATCTCAGTACGTTTGAAATAAATCTCTCTTCAGGGTTGGGGCCTTGGTTGTTTATGTTGGACTACCTTTGATGAAAGCCAGGTGCCTTTTGGACCTTTGCAGTATACCCTAGGGATTCTGCCTACTGAAAGTAGGTTTGGCAATGCTGGGGTTTTCATGAAAGTACTGGCTCCTCCTTCACAACACAACCACTTGTTACTCTCCCTATGCTGACAGTATGAGGTTAAACTACAGAGTGGTCAAGGGTACTAGTTTGAATTTAGAAGCAATACTCAATAAAGCCAGGGGGAAATTTGAATGAAAAAGCTGCCTAATGATAGTAGAACATTTCAAGACAATTTTGTCACTGAAGCCCCTTATCGACAAGCTACAGTCCTGTTAAGAACTGCATCAGAGATTTTAAAGCAACACAATAAGCCCAGAGACCTTTAAGGATGAAAAGAAATTTAACCTTATTTATTTCCCAAAAGGCTATTAAAAATGAAAAGAAAGAAAGAACTTCGAACTTAGATTCTCTTGCATTAAACCAATTTATCTGTGTTTATTTAGGCTGTCCAGACTTTGAAGTAGTCCAGAATAAGAGGCAAAAACATTGAGCACTGGCCCCTGGGCAGCCTAAGAGACTGTCTGAGTCACTGTGACAAGAGCACACAGGGTCTGTAACAGAGTTTGCCTCTCAGTGCTCTTTAGTGATTGGGTTCCCCACACACATTTAAGTTTGTTGAAATGGATTTTCAGAGTTAAAATAAAAAGTGGTGACAAAACATCTCAATTTAGTTATTACTGGGAACACTCTAACAATGAAAACATCATAAATGTTGTTAAATCATAAATCCAACAGAGGTATGGATAAAAACAACCAAACTACTATATATACTTCCTAAGCAAAAAAAATCCTATTGCACTTGTAGTGCTATGTGTTGCAGTGATTGCTTAGAAAAATGCTTAAGTAAACAAATATTAAATTGGGTTCCTAAATCAGAAAATCAAACAGAACAGACATTAAAATATAAAAAAAATTACCAGAGGTAAGTGTGAGGACATGGCTGCTGATGCTATTTAATTTTCAGGTTATAAATAAACTAGACATAATGGATAATTCTATTATACACACTCTGCAATATTATTCACAGCAATAACCTCTTCATTTCATGTTGACTTGAGTCAATGTGAATATAGAAGTTTTTTAAATCTTGTAATCATCTCCCATTAAAAGTTGTGCAAAGAAGCTGATTTAAAAGTACTATTGCTAAATTAGGAGTTGAAAAGTATTAGCATTTGCAGAAGAATATTGTAAGAAAACACAAAATTTGCATCAGCATCATACAGGACATGTAAGTAATGTCCTCTAATTAGATAAAAACTTATTACACTAATAGTAATAAGGAACCATGGATCAGATCAAACAATACTTTAAAATCAGTATCTTTAGAAATGGAAATAGACTAGAAAATGAAAATGAAATTTAAAAAAAAAAGTAAAAATATTGTCCCCTGAATGGTGTGAATATTCTTCATTACTGAGACTGCAGTTATCTTTCTCTGTCCAAATCGGTCATCATGAATTATTTTACTTAGTCTCGAAATTTAAAACTATACTTACTGGCAATTACAATTCCACTGACAAGATTAGAAGTTAAATTCAGTAATGCTTATGGAAGACTTTTATTGAACATGCTGGTCATAAGGTTTTTTTAATACATACTACTCTAATCCTGTATTTCAGAATTTAAAAACAAGAATTTCTTAAAGACACCAGGAAGGATTTTCAAAGATTGGTCTCAGCAAAAGACAGATATAAGTGGGATTGTCCCCCTTGTTCTTAAAATTTCTCTGTACAAAACTGCATGTCAGGTCATACAGTTGTGTTGCCCTTTTTGCACCTTCATCCTGCTTCTGCTTAAAGCCTTAACAAAGCAACAGAAACCAAGGTTTTCAGCAAATAAATATTAGAAGAGTATAATATGGAATTTTTTTTTTAATATCAGAGAGTTTTCAGATGACCTACAAAAAATTTTTTTGAAGTTATTTTCATGGCAAATTCTGAAATAATTTTTGATAATTGTTTACAAGAAATACTGAGCAAGACATAAAGACTTTCAAAATGTTGCAATTCCAATTTCATTGTTTCCAGTTGCAACACATGGCAGGGTTTATACATAGTTTTAGTACTTTTATGTACTGCACAGTGTTCTGAGACCCAATTGACTCTCACAGCTTGAGTTTTTTACTTGAAGAGTATATAAACCCCACAATATGTATGTAAAAAACTTTTTTATTACTGCACATGTGTAATCAGTATTAATAAGTTTGTGTCTATGTATTCATACACATGCCTCAAGAATCTGAGATACACATTTTTCCTTTACCTGTACTAAGAGGGTCCAAAATAAAAGCAAAAAAAGATTATACTGCTGATTAGTGACATCTCTTTTTCTTCCTCTTGGCTATGAATTCAAATTCCCTGTAAAGTTAAGAGTCTCGATTTTAATAAAAATCAATTGGATATTGTGAATGATTAAAGTGAAGGAGAGCAACACTCAGTTGAATCAGCTCCAGTTTGTTACCCTGGAGGTGGCACAAGTTGATATAATTTTAAATGTGATTCACACTGTTTAGACAGATGATATAAATATCTCAGAGAGACAGAGATAAATTAGTTTTATCCATCAAAACAGTCTGGAGTCAAGGTTTCTGTTAATAATTCAATGTTTCTGTGAAAGATTTCTTACTTATTTTTAACCAAATGGTTTCTCATTTTTTCAAGAACAAAAATAATCAATTTTAAGTAAGAAGATCTTTAAATAGGCAGAGCAAGTATTCTTTGGCTTCTCTAGAAGACCACTTTTCCATATGTTACTCTCCCAGTGTAGACTTTTGTTCAGATACCAAACAAATCAAACAAAACTGTTCCTAAGAGATGAACAATTCCTTTCCATGAGATAGCTTGCAGAGAAGTCAACCCTGGTGGGATGGGAGAGAGAATCAGAATGGTAAAAGTGAGAAAGCTCATGGGTTGAGAAAAAGAGAGTTTAATAGGTAAAGGCTGTCCACACAAGCAAAGCAAAGGAAGGAATTCCTTCATTTCTTCCCATTGGCAGAGAGGTGTTCAGCTATATCCAGGAAAACAGGTCTCCATCACACATGATGGTGACTTGGGAAGAGAAACGCCATCACAACAAACATTCCTCCTTCCTCCCTCTTCCCCCAGCTTTATACTCTGAGCATGATTCCATATGGAATACCCCTCTGGTCAGTTGTGCTCAGCTGTCCCTTGTCCCCTCCCAACTCCTTATGCAGCCCAACCTGCTCCCTAGTGTGGTGGTGTGAGAAGCAGAAAAGGCCTTGTCTTTGTGCAAACATTGCTCAGCAACCACTAGAACATCCCTGAGTTATCAACACTGTTTCCAACAAAGATGAAAAATACAGCCCCATACCAACTACAACGAAGAAAATCATCCCCAAAAAAGCCAGCAAAAGACCATTTCCTGAGTCTAGCCAATTTGGTGTGTGCTTCAGGTTGAGTAAGAAATGCTGTCCCAGATACCCTTCACTGGCTCCTTCCATGATCTGTGGCTACCCATGACCTTTTGGGCTCCATAATTCCAAAGCAATGAAACAGATCTGACTGAAGGAGAATTCCTGATTCCCTCAGAGATTAAAGGATGTTTGGCTTCAACACCACCATCCACTCAAAAACCCCACAAATGCTGCACGGTTTTTATTTTCAAAACAAGAAGCACACAAATTTATTAACAACTGTGCCTCCAAATGCCTGCCTAGCAGCTACTTGATTTAAGCCAAACAACCAAAGGGCTTTTAAGACTACCATGATTATGAGAAACAAACCCATGGACACCTGAAGGTCTTGACAATCACCTCTTGGCTGTCTGGAAACCTTGGAAGCCACGTTTCTGTAGGAGCTCTCGAGGCTTCCAACCGTGGCCTAAGTCCCAAAGATGGACAAAGAATTCCTGAGGTTTCTAATCTCAGATATCTATGGTAGTAACTCGAAAATCTAACACTTGGTGGATATCATTTGAGCGAAGCTCTTTCAAAAAGCCCTTCGAACAGCAATTTGAGGAAAGTTCTTTTCCTTAAGAATTCAACAAATGTGAAATTTCCAGAGCAACCTTGTTTCATTCAAAAATTCCCTGCTATTCCTGCTGCCAGCAGCCTCAGCACTCTGGTCTACAGAAGGACAGCAAGGTGGTGGTACCATGGATACTGCCTCTCTCCACCCAGTCAAACACCACGGCACCCACTCCAGTATCCACTAGATCTTTAAGAGTCTGCTCTGATCAAACATCAGTGACCAAGCAGACAGTAAAAAACTCTGGGCTTCCCTTCCCTGCAATGTTTTTCTGTCCTTCAGCAGTTTTGCAGGCCTGTCAGGACCCTGAGGGCACCACCGGCCCTTCCTGTCCATCCCCAGACTCCCAGAGCTGCCTTCACCCAGCCCATGGCCCAGGTCCCTGTGTCAGCCCCTGGAGCCATCACCCCTTGCCCTCTATACCACAGTGGGGCTGTTTTCCTGCTCCCCACGGCCTAACCATATGCCCTCTGAGCTAGACCCCGCCTTGTGAACTCACATCCCAGCACACCTTCAGCCCCTGGAGGTGCCCGATGGCTTGGACTACCCCAGTGCTCCCATCTGCTCTGATCCTGGCTGTTCTCAGACACTGAGAGAGTAGGAACTGCCTGCTGCAGAAATTAGGCAAGTAACATGAGCAAACACTCACTGCATTGAAGTCCAGGTTTCTAAACCTTGTGTACTGGAAGACATTTTGTGTTACTGGAAGAGCTTCTTTCAGTTCATCACTGGGCGCTGAAGGAAGGGCATCATTAATGGGGCATTTGTACTGAAGAGGTAGCTAAAGATGATAAGGCTAAAATATATCAAGCTAAGTACAAACCATATGTTATCCACTGGGTGTGGGGGGGGGAGGGGGGAGAAAATTATTTAGGAGTAAAGCTATATGATACACATTGCACCTTCAAAATGAATGCAGATGGTACTGCAGCTTACATAGGCCGCAGGCTGACACCATGAACTTTGCTTTAAGGACTGTGTGAGCTCAGACTAGCTGAAATAACATTTGATTTGCTATATATGAAATAAATGGCCACCTGTGTGTTTTTGTCTTTGTCCTAAAGTTCTCATGTGAACATTCATTTGCTTGACAGTCAGAATAACCCATCATCGTTGCTTCTAAGAAAACCCTATAAGAGGTCTGAATGCCATCACACTGGTGAACCTCAGCACAGACAGGATTCAGGCAGCCTGACATGCCTTGAGTAGAAGTCTATCTGATGCTGCACAACTTAAGGTTGCCAGCATCTGAGGAGATGTAAGATTATCTGTGCTACCCCTTTTGTTCATCTTGTGTTATCTCCAATAAAAGATACCTTAATGTGGTCCAAGAGCCTTTCTCACTGGGATCGCCAACAAACTCTAGCACACGTATGTTACAATTCTCTTCAGCATTCTCCAACGTTATCAGTTATCAGTTTTTTGTATGAGCCCGCATTAAACATGCCAATTACAGAAGTATTACATGGAACAAGTCAGCTGGGTAAGACAGCTCCACAGAGTACAAAATGAGTCTTAAATATTATTCACAGCATGCTAAACCTAATGCCCAAAAGGTAAAAATTACAAGCCTGGCACAATCTGTGCATGAGCTGCACACGGGAGAACCTATTCCTAATTTAAGCCAACTCACTGCCCAAGGCCTGTTTGATGACTATGTAGCCACCATTGAGTCAGAAGCTAATAACTTCATGTTACATCTCCTTTGTATAGTGAGCTGGAGGGGTGAAAAGGGGGCATACCCTCACAAAACAACTGCAAGCCTCCCACAATGACTACACCTAAGTGAAATTTATCAGCATCATAAGAAGTTATCATTCAGAAATTGTGCTTAAGGAATGACTGACTTGTGATCCAAGGACTTTTTTTTCAAACCAAGGATCTCCTAGATGATGTGTTTTCTTATCTGAAATAATCATATTTAATGTGATCTACTAATAATATAATAATTTTTAATATTTTTATCAAAGTTATATATATGCTTACAAAACTTAGTTTGTCCATCATTTCATTCTAATTATAGCTAGTTAATTGAAATGGATAACAATTTTATTTAATAGTCTCTTTACATATGTAGCAAATTAAGGGATGTGCTTGCACATTCTTCCTATAGCTTTTGTTGAAAAGCTTAATTTAAAATAAATTCTTTGTGGGTGTGCTTTGCACAGCATCATCTCAGCAAGAGAGCATAAGCAAAGTTAATGAGTTCCCTCAGATTTAAATTAAAATCATATTTTTCAGTCTTTTGGTTAAACAGAAAATTTCTCTGGTACTATACAAATCCCTAAGTCAAGATCATAAATATAATAATCCATGTCCTTTAGATTCATGTCTCGTAGGAAATCTGGTTCCTCTCTCTTCAAAACAATGCAAATACACACTTGATGCAGAAAATAGAAATGGGAAACAGCAGCTTGTCACAGCATAGATTTAAATTGTTAAATACCAGCTAGTAATCCCTGAAATTGAGACACTAATGTCTCAAAAACTTTTGCTGGCATATGGAGAAAACTAATTACAAAAATAAGAGGTGTATAAAACTGAGTATACAAGCATGTGTTAGCTTGCAGTAATGTTTAAAAACAAACTGAGCATTGCACATAGTTTCAATAGACTATTATTGGGGGAAAAACATGACTGCATCAAAATCTCGTTTTAGAAAATTTTAACTATACCTGACCATACAGGACACATAAGAGGGGTATACCTCACCATTTTAATGAAGAGCATGATTCAGAAATGAAATACAGTTCTGAGCATATGAAGTTGTGCCTACATTTATCCACTGCCAAATGTTAAACAAATGCTTTTTGATATTTGTTTTGGCTATAGTTTCCACCACTGTACCAGTAGGCATTAGGTTTTTCTTCCCTTGCTTTTTGAATATTAATGATCTTTTAACACTGTCTCATTTTTTCCCTATGTTTTTAGAAAGGAGAAACATTTGTGAACTTTTAACCTGTTCAGAGATTGTGTTGCTCTTTAAAAGCTTTAAGAAGAATCTAAAGTTCAGCAAAATAAAGATTGTTTCCTAGAACATGCCTCAGGTTGACAGTTTCTTTTACAGTCCAGCCAAACTTCCTGCAGCACCTCCTGTTGCTATCACATTCTACAAAGTACAGACTTGCAAACTTACCTAGTTGTGCACTGCCTCATTTGTGAAATTAAAATATACTTTCCAAAATAGGCTGTATGGTATTTGGGAAATTTCATTCCTAAGATAACAGAGGCTAAAATATATTGCAATTGCAGTCAGTCTTCAAAAAAAGGTCAGGTCTGGATAGGCAGCATCCTGACTTCTGTAAATGTTCTAAATCCAGTGGCTTGATTCAGTCAGAAGGAAAGCTCAGCAAGTGGAATAACAGCAGGATTGGTGAAGAAATAAGATATTCAAAACAGGATTCTTTAAGAAATTATTGCACCTTCTTTGCAAATAGGAAGACTGGCAGGGAGCAGGAGGTGGTGGCTATGAAAAAAATTACTTTTTTTCCAGATGTATCATAGAATTATAGAATATTCTGAATTGGAAGGGACCCACAAGAATCATTGAAGTCCAACTCCTGTCTCTACACAGGAAAGCACTAAGAATCACACCATTTGCCTGAGAATGTTGTCCAAACACTTCTTGAACTTTGGCAGGCTTGGTGCTGTGACCACTTCCCCCGGGAGCCTGTTCCAGTGTCCAACAACCTTGGTGAAGGTGAAAGGTGAAGAACCTTTCCTAATATCCAACCTAAACATCCCCTGATGCAGCTTCATGCCTTTCCTTTAGGTCCTGTCACTGGTCACCAGAGAAGAGATCAGCATCCGCCCCTCCTCTTCCCGTTGTTAGGAAGCCGTAGACCATGATGAAGTCTCCCCTCAGTCTCCTCTTCTCCAGACCAAATAAAATGACCTCAGCTGCTCCTCATATGGCTTCCGCTCAAGGCCCTTCACTACCTTCATGGCCCTCCTTTGGACACTTTCTAATAGCATAAATAAGCTATATAAAGTAATATAAATGTAAAAAAGGGACATACATATATTCATTTTTTTTTGAGACAATTATGAAAGCACTCTAGAATAGCCTGGTATTTGATTATTGTTAATTCTTACAAGGTCTCTCAATTGTTCCCATGAAAAAGAATGCACTTGAGTTCCTTGGTTAAGTTAAAAGTTGAATCACCCCAAGCTTATCTATACTCAAAGGGAGACAGTTAGGTGGCTCCAGCAAGCAGCTTGGTTTGATTCAGAGCTTAAGCCTGGAGAAAAGAAGTCTACCAGGACAAACATTATTCATGCTTTATAGACTCCCAGACATTTCCCAGATAACATGGGAAAAATCATATATTTTGTCAAATACATATTAGAACCTGATTTTTTTCAGTTGTCTTTTGTGAAAACTTCATATATAGTTCATGGCACCTCACAAATCTGTACAGCACAGTCTGAAAGCCAATGTAGATATTTTAGCAAGATAGATAGATTCCTAACGTAGGTGCTTCAGGTATATCACCAAAATTGGATGGGTGAATATGTTCAGACCTTTCTATAAAAGGTCAGACAACTTAGGAAGAGGCTTTTGCAGAGTAGAAACTATTATGTTACTTATTCTAAAGAGCAAAATGAAAAACTACTTGCTCAGAGAAACAGTGAGAAAATAGCTGGCAGGTGGGAACAGAGCTCTGACTGTGACTATGCACAGATCACCATGCTTTTAAACAAAGAGTAATCAGCACAGTATTATAAGTTTTTAAAATACCAGAGACTGCAATGCATGGCAAAATGAAATTAACTCTATTTTTATTCCTTGGTTCAAAATAAATCAGGGAAATCTCTGAAACTTAAAGAACATAATGGATAGAAGGTGAACAGATTGTTTTATTTGCTTTTAAAACGTTTCAGATTCTTAGTGCAAAAAGATTATTTCTATGTGTGGGTGGTATAATTGAACTTCTCAGTCTCTTTATGTTGTTATTCTCCTCAATGCACATTTAAATGTAGTGCTAATAAGTAATGAATTTAGTAAAAAAAAATCCAAACAATTGAATGACATTTTCCATTCCTTACAAAGTTTGAAGCACAGGGAAAAATATATCCCAAAGTTCTGAAGTAATTTCAGGTGAAGTCCTGAATACTTTTAATTTCATATATTTATACAGTTCTGTTGCCATATGACCTTAGCATATCACAACCTATTATTAGGTGTTTGTGTGGCTGTTACATTCACAATGCCCAAAAATTGTGGGGAAAAAAATTACCCACATTTTACATATAGGGAATAAAATGTACTGGAACACAGTAAAACAAATGAGTTTAGCTAATATTATTTAGCTAATATTCCCAATATAATATTAACATAGAGGAGTGAGACACTCTCTGTCTTTACACTATATAAGTCACTGGTCTTGACCCTACACTTTGCACTGTGCACTTCCTTCTTAGATTAGGTGGCCAGGAAGGAATGGAAAAAACCATACAGAATGAGCACTGTAAGCAGAGAAGGAAACAGAGGAAACTGGCCTGCTGAAGTCAGTGGTAAAACTCACATTGATTTTCTCATGTCTGGTTTCAGTCTGAAATTTAATCATTCTTGTTCATGACATGGATGTCCTCTCATCTAATGAAACCATCAGGGGATCTTCAAAAGCTCAATCAAGGTAGCAAGAAAGGAAGGCTGTTCTAACAAAGGATCCTAGGTAGCTTTTGATAACAAATCTCTCACATACACAGACAAAAAGGCAGATCCTCTGTCAGCTTTCAAAGGAGAAAATTCTTAAGAACTTTGGTGGCAATATATAAAAAAAAGGAAGAGAAAAAAAAAACCAACAAACCTTTCTGTTAAATTACAGATTCAGTAAACAAGACTCTCATTGTTCTTCTGAGTTTGAGATGAAGAGGATGAATCTTTACACAATAGAAAAAAGGAGTCAAACCTTTAAAGAACTTTCACCGAGCTGGCTTGGTAATAGAAGCGCACTTTTTTTTACATTACTATTATTTTTTTATTCCCGAGGACTTTTACATTTTTGAAACATTTTGAGGGGAAAGTCTAGAAGCTCTAAAAGGAGCCAATAAGGACAGTTCAGAAATCAAGGATAAACCAAGACACTTCTCCTTCTGACTGAAACACACTAATAGGAACACAACATGTATTGTACTCATAATTTTTATGTTCATGCTGGTTATTCATGCCTTTTCAAGCCCAACACAATCACAAACCCACCTAGTTAGAGCATGACCTTGGCTAGTCAGATAATTAAATGGAATAATGCAATTAGTAGTTGTTAAAATAGTGTCTTGAAAGACAAGAACAAACCCAAGTTCCCCTGTTCCCTTTTTGGGTAGCAGCTCTTTGTTTCACAAAGTTTTCCCAATGTGCAACCCTGGCTAGCTTTCTTATTCTGTGGAAGATTAATTATCACAGAAATTAATAATGTCTGCTTATTATGGATATGTTAGTTGTTCTAAGAAGCAGATCAATTTGAAAGATAGATTAGACAAGGACAACAGATTGATGGCAACACCCTGAAACTTATGAATATGGACAAGTTAATGTGATAGACAAAAAAGTGTAAGTGAATGCAAGATCAACATAACTACTTTGCAAATGGTACATAAATATTAAAATCTAAGCGAAAAATATTTTTCTTTAAGTAAATATCCTCAGTCAATGCTTCCCATAGGGGAAAAAAAAATAAAAGTACAGAGAGAGGAGGAAAGGATAGTAACTGGGTGAAAACGTCAGTTGTTTTAAGTGCCTGTGGCTGCAGGGGTAGGCAGAGGAGGGTATTAAATAGAGCATGTGTATGTCTAGGTAGAAGCAAATGAAGAAGAAATTAGAGTCTGAGGGAGTGGACAAAGGAACTAAGGAAAGAAAAGAGGCAGGACCAGGTGAATAGAAAGAACTGGGTTATAATGTGGAGCACAAAGAACAAAACTACAGGACTAAAGAGAGGATTCGGAAGAAACGAAAGACAGAAAACAAAAAAGGAAGGTGAGAAAATATAGACAACTTTTAAAACATATACTCAAAATGGAGAAAGAATAGAAAGAAGGTGAAAGTAAGCCATGACATGGAAAATGCAGAGGAAAAAAAAAAAAGCATAGAAAAAAAAGCATAAAAAAAAAAGCTTGGCAGTAAGAGTCAACCCTGTCAGTCAAAAGGATGAGATGTGATCACATCAAGAATCAAATCAGGCTATTTGATAGAAGATATTCTCAAATAGAATGCAATTTCCCTAAAGGAAATGCCTTTATAGCTAGAAGAATTAACAAATCAATAGAAGAATTGTTTAATTTTCCTGCCATTAGTTCAAATTCATGTTCTCTGCAAAGAATGTCTGAATGACAATCATTGAGCAAAGCTGAATCTCATTCATATTACAGTTGTCAATCAAAACTACAAAGCTAGAATATGTATTCAACTAGGGTCTTTGCTACACACCTACAATATAGAGGTCCACAACAGAAAACCAAGTTAGATTATAATGAAATAAAGGAGATTTATTTTATATTTGAATATAAATTAATCAAACTTTCTCTGTAAAAAATATTTTAGAAGAAATTTATGTGTAATAAAGTGCAATGCTCTCGAAAAAGGTGTATCTTCATGAATCCATTATGAACACTGCTTGGTTTAAGACCAATGAGACAGTGGACCTTTTTTTTAAATCCTGGAAAGACTTTAAGATCAGACAAACAGATATAAATCACCCCATGTGTTTCTAATTTCTTCTACATGGCCCACCATAATGCACATACAATATTCAAACACTGTTTTCGCTCATCTAGAATGATTGGTTATTGAAAGTGTGTATGTATTGTATGAAGAGTACCCTGAAGGACGTCATCCTGTGACCTCTCCAGTCCTCAAAATGCAAAATCCTTTCCCTTTCACTTCAGTGTCCATGGCACGGAACAGAAATGAAGCAAACACTGAACCTACTGAAAACACTAGCTCAATTGCTTTCCTACATCCACACTCCTCAGGTGTATATGGGTGCTGATTTTCGAGAGCCTAATTATGTGCGTTACAAAGCAATTGTGAGTTTTGTTAATTCATACTGAAATCAATGCTCTTGAGAGGTGCTTAGTACATTCCAGACAAAAAGGCCCCCCAAAATAGTGGGAATTTTACCAATATGGGGCTGACAGCCTACACAAGTAGGGTGGTTTACATTTCATGAGCACAAATTATTGGTTAGGAAAAGAAGTTTACTTTCAATTTAGAAGTATATCACAGGCAAATTGCATTGGAAGCAATTTAGCTTTCCTACTTGTTAAACTGCCAGATTACTTTTAAGTGCTATGTTGGTAAGCACACTTTGCCTAGCAACAAGTGCCAGATGTCATTTCATTTCCTGCGCACACAATTGAGGTCCATAAATTGCTTCAGGCTTTAAGCATTCAGGAATTATAGCTGTTGCTCAGAGTGTATTTAGTCTCAAAATATCTTGCACACAGATACTGTATATAATCTCTTTACATAGCTGAACATGTCTAAAGATAAACATGTGGGGGGTTGTTTGTTTGGTTTTTTCACCAAATGCTTGTGGTTTTCCAAAGAAAAAGTTACATTACTTAGGTACTTTTTACAAGGGCAGGTAGCAATAGGGCAAGGGGAAATGGCTTTAAACTAAATAAGAGAAGGTTTAGATTAGATATTAGAAAAAAATTCTTTACTGTGCGGGTGGTCAGGCACTGCATCAGGTTGCCAGAGAAGCTGCGGATGCTTCATCCCTGGAACTGTCCATGGTCATAAGCAATAGGGCTTTGAGCAATCTGGTCTAGTAGGTGGTGTCCCTGTCCATGGCAGGGGGGTTGGAAATACGTAATCTTTAAGGTCCCTTCCAACCCAGGCCATTCTATGATTCTGTGATATCAGCAAAAATATTTTTATAAACACATATTTAGAATGAGAAGCAAATGTATACCTAGATTTCAAGGAGACTGCAACAAACAGAAAATTATTTTAAAAGCTAGAATGTAAAGTAGGAAATTATTTATACATAAATATTTCAGGGAGCTAACCAAGTACAAATGTTTATTGGCAGACTGAAAGTTAGAAGATGAATTTAGGAGAAAAATAATGCCTCCTAATAGAAACAAAACCTACTTGAGTGTGGAAAGCACCAGCCAAAAGAGTATTCATTCATAAAGATGGGGTCTTTAATAAAAACATAAAAACAGAATGTGAAAATATTTGAGGATGTGTATTCTGTATGAAAGTAGATATTTTGAAAGAACCGAGATCTGGAAAATACATGTAATCAAATGAAACCATAGTTAGAAAATATCCCTTAGGTGGACCATGTGGTCTGGATATTAACCTATGTCTTAGGTGGATGGGTATTTAGTTATCTAGTGATAGGAATGCAAGATGACAGTGGAAAGAATACCATGATATTTGTGTGAAATGAAAAGGAAGTTGGAACAGATGGTGGAGAATAAGGTTCAGATGAGACTTGGAAAGTTCAAAACAGAAGAGGGCTGCAGGACTGTGCTCCTCCCTGTTACTGAGTTAGCAAAAATTATTATAATTTTGCCTTCCATACATAACTTTTTATCAGGAATATCATGTGAAAGCAAAGGCAGTAAAACATACATCCAAAAAGAATTTAAATTCATCTTACTGTCCCAGATAATGCTGTGGCATTTCTCATGCATTTAAGAGATGATACCTCCAATGGCACCTATAGTAGAGCAAGATCACAATTTTGAACAGAGTATTTCCAGGTCTATTAGGATGGAATTTTCTGTCACCAGAAAAATAATGCTATTATTATGAAGTTAAAAAAATTCCAAAGCAAAAAAATAAACTACATTCCCCATCCCCCACTCCCCACCAAAATTTAGCATTAACTTAGTTGTTTCATAATCTTCAGGTAATATCTGTTTCACGATGTTTTATAACAGAAATAAAAATAATAGTTTGTGATATTACTAAAATCAGTAATGTAAATAAAGATAAGCCCTAGCAAGGCAAGTACACAATTTCCCACTTAGCACTTTAATATATGTATCTGTTGCTAAATTTTTCCATGGATGTCTGAAAGAAAGAACAGTATATAGAAACTTTAAAGACAGAGCTACATATTATACACTGATTTTCTGGGATTAAACAATTCAGAAAGGTTACCACGAAGTTTTTCCAATGTTTTTTTAGACAAATCACTTCCACATCCAGATATGTACACCCACACACAAATATAAAAATATAGGTACCTATACACCTATAAAAGTAAATGTACTTTAACTAGCACAAAAAACGTATACACCATTTGGGGAGGGTATTTGCAAGAGGAATAGAAAATAACTAAAATGGAAGATAAAGAGGTATTTACTGTTATACATGATGCCATAAAATGTCAAAATGATTTTTTCTAAAGGTCACTAAAATATATTAGGAAAATAAGCCTCAACCACGCATTAGTAATCAGTAAAGCAGAAAAATATAGTATGTCTATTTAAAATTCCTTTCAACAGGAAGTGGGAATTTTTTCAGTACAAAACATCAAGAGATTTCAAGGAAAGCAATTAGAACAAATTGAGTGTTGTTCTTTTTCTTTGCATGGTTTCTTTTTCAATCTTTCACTTTTGTAACAATTTTTTTTAAACTAGCTCTTCTTCTGAAGGAAATCAAGAAATCAAATACTAATGGCAACAAGCTCTTACTACGCATATCTTTTAATTTATTAATTGAATATAGGAAGTATCTTCTTTTTCATACATATTGCTCGTATGAAAGAGCAATATAATACTGTTGACTTGTGTTTTGTGATTTTTGTGCCTCTACACCTGCAAAAGGGAGTTCCAACAAAAACTCAAGAATTTTTGACCCAGTAGTTAGGCCTCACAGTGAGCAGGACTCTGTGCATCACAGAGAATTGCTTGAATTGGAAATGATCCCTGTGTTTTAGGGACACACATGCAACACACACCTGAAAGGGGGAACACTTTCCAGGTAGCCCTTGGATCCAGTTTTGGCTGAGGGCCAATTCCATACAAGAGGGGAAAAGAAAGTTAAATGAAAAGACCAACTGGAAAGTGATCTGTGTTCCGAGGAATATGGGATGGAACAGAACTTATGCTATTTTTTTCCAGAAGTTCTCTTCAGCCTTTTGTAAATCATATACATTTTTAACTAGTGTAAGGATTTAAAGAGTTGCCTGTTCTCAAACAGTGTCAAGGCCTCAGAAGGAATTTGCCATAAGATAAGCCAGCACCCCCATACTCATTTCTTGGGTCTTCCACCAGAGGACTGAGCGTGCTGCATCAGACAGTGTAAACTCCCAGGGAAGGTATCTGGGAGTTTCCACCTGAACTTGAACATATATTAACCCATTGAACTTTTAATTTCATGGGCTTCCCCTGATAGAAGAAATAGAAATTTTACTCACAGTATCCTGGAATGCCCAAATAAGGAACAATATAATCTTAGAAAAGTCATAGAGAATTAGATAAGCATGTAACTCAAACAAACAGGATGTAAACTAAGTTCTGTGTACCCAAATAAGACAAAGAACAATCAGTACAGTTTTTGGTGGTGAAATACTGTGACACTGTGCCTGCTCAAGAACTGAGGTCAAGACCAAGAATAACCAAAGAAGGACTTCCAATAAGGGTGTGACTATGTAAACCAAACTAATGAATATGTATTAAGTGAGAATATCTAATGATATGTAAACAGTATGTGTAATGAAAAGCTCTATGTATCTGTCATTTGGCACTTTCTATCAGACAAACTATCCTCCAAACGTCCAGCATACTGAGTAAAGAATGCCAGTTTTAAAACCTACAAATTCGTATTAAGAAGTTTCTGGTGCTTTTTGGTATCACCCACACTTCCAATGGATCAAGACTAATGGACCTCTAAATTGCAACAATCAAGTCTCATTGCTGGAGATATATCTCCAGTGTCTACTCTTGTTCTTTCTTTCTTTCTT
>VXAY01004930.1:911045-941885 GCA_013399855.1 Oxyruncus cristatus | reverse complement strand
TTTTCTTTGTTTTTTTTTCTCTCCTATGGAGGGGAGGGAAAGAGACACAGTTCGTGGTTGCAGGAGCAAAGGAAGGTGTGGTTGGAAAAGCTGGGAGGCTGCTTTGTTCTCGGCCTGGCTGCCTGGCTTGCTGGCACCGTTTTCTGCCCCCGCCCCACCCGGGTGGACCTGCTTGGACTTCATCAGAGAGGAACTATTTGGGAAGAGAGCTACCTTTGTTTTCCCTCCCCAGGCTCCTGTGTCTTTGGCAGCGGTTTTTTTGTGCACATCAGTGAAGGAAGGGGAGGTCACACGGCCAGCCGCAGACAACATGAGTCCCCTTTGGGAAGAACCCTTCTTTCTCATTTTTCCCCTTCCTGGTGAGGGGGAGGGGAGGGCTCCATTTCAGCTCCTTCAGCACACCCAGGACACCCACAGTGCAACTGCCAGAGCCCAACAGCGCCCCCTGTCAGCCAACCCCGAGCACCGCAGGCTCTGCACCTCCAGCAATCCCACAGCGCCCCCTGCTGACTGTGGTTAGAATTGCACCAAAAAGAACAAACTGAACTGTTTACTTTTCATTGAAAGGGATTTTTGGGTATAGGATTATTGTTTGGTTCTTTTGTTGTTCTGCCAATACACATATATCCTTTAATAAAGGGCTGTTATTTTTCCTTTCTCCACTTTCTCAATTGGAACCTCTTAATTTCGGATTTACAGTTGCTTAGAGAGAGGAGTTTTGGTCTTCCTTATAACTCCTCTTCCTTAGCAAAACTCTTCTGTCTCATTAAACTGAGACAGGTGTTCATACTACAACCTGCCCATAGGTTTTGTGTCATTCAGTTCTGGTAAACTCCCCAGTTCTTGTGCTTTGCCAACAGACACCACAGACATTTTTGGAAGTGCTCTGCACCATGTCCAAGGCCTGATTCAGCCCCAAGGACAGAGCTGCAGGTGCCTTTCTAGCTGATTTAGGCTGCTATGTCCCCAAATAGTGTCATGCAGAGAGTTCTTTTTGCACTTGTTCTCTTCTCCTGCACACACATACAGTGCCTAAAACATACACAAGCAGTTACAACAAAGCAAATAAGGGCACAGGCATTGAGCCAAACTTGGTTTACTCCAAAGATAAGGCAGCAAATTGTAACTGCAAGGCACTGTAAGAAGTCCCTCCCACTAAGTCAATACATTGAAACTCAGATAATGCAGTAGAAGTTACCTCAAAATAATGAAATTGCCGCTGTTACATCTCCCAAGACTTCTACATAGACTCCGAAAATATTTGTTTTGGTCACAAGATGTTCCTTTTTTTTTCTGCAGAAAGCAGAATTTGATCAGAGCAAGTAGCATGGTCACATAATTTGCTATTACAGGCATGTCTAAGATGCTCATTAATCTGCTCAAGATGAGGTGATAACTCACTTCTTATTTCCAGATTTTTGCTGCATTTCCTGAAAAGCTGAAGGGTGGCTGTAGATTCATAAATAGACAGAGAACCATAATGGCCAAGCTTCAGTAAAATGGCTCAAGACATTTTGAATTGGAGAAAAAGAGATTATTTCCTCATAGAAACTCAAAATTAAAATGAACACTTCTCACTGACAAACATTCCTGTTTCTATGCAAGTCTCTTTTTTTTAACTAATAATTTCAAAAAACTAGAAAAGAAAACAAAAGCTAATTTTTTAGCAGATTTCAGTATCCAAGGTAATGTATTTATATAAAGTGCTTCTCAAAGTCCTCAGGTATAGTGATGTTTCAGCAACCACCAAAGAGCTCTTACCTGGTTTCAAAGCCATTTCAAGACTGGGGAGAGCATTGGATCACATCCAGTTGTTTCCAAAAAACTTAATTACAGGAATTGGGATCATAACAATTCAAGCAGTAATTTATTGTACCTTGCAATAAATGAATAATTAAGTTTTGAGAATCTCAACAACTGTAAAGAATTCAGTCATGTACAGTGCTGAAAAACAAGCTGTATTGGGGTGCATCACATATGTGGGGGACACATGGTAACAGGGTATTTGCAGTCCATGGGAAACGTCACAAATCACCTTTTTTTCTCTGCCTGGCAGTATCCTAAGCACATCATTCCCAGTGCCTGCCAGCCCCAGGAAGCATTCATGGTTTGCTTTCTCCATTACATCTATTCCTGAGGCTGGTCTGGCACAGGGCTTTCAAATTACAGAGATAATTTGCCATACCAGTGATGAAGATCTGGCTCTATTGCTGGTGCTATTCAGTGTGCCCAAGTGGCCAAGAATGCCAATGACATCCTGGCCTGTGTCAAAAATAGCGTGGCCAGAAGGACAAGGGCAGTGATTCTTCCCCTGTGCTTGGCACTGGGCGGGGGGCTGCATCTTGAATCGTGGTTTGGACCCCTCACTTCAAGGAAGACATTGAGATGCTGGAGAATTTCCAGAGAAGGCCAGTGAAGCTGGTGAAGGGTCTGGAGCACAAGTCTGACAAGGAGCAGCTGAGGGAACTGGGGTTGTTTAGCCTGGAGAACCAGAGGCTCGGAAGTGACTTTCAACTACATGAAAGGAGATTGTGGCCTGGTGGGGGTTGCCCTCTGCTCCTAAGTAACAAGTGACAGGACAAGAGGACATAACCTCAAGCTGCGCCAGGGGAGGCTTATGTTGGACATGAGGAGGAATTTCTTTCCAGAAAGGGGTGATTAGATATTGTAATGGACTGCCCAGGAAGGTGACGGAGTCACCGTCCCTACAGGTGACTGGACATGGCACTGAGTGCCGTGATCTAGCTGACATGGGGGTGTTTGGTCATTGGTTGGACTTGATGATCTCTGAGCTCTTTTCCAACCCAACTGATTCTATGATTTCCCGGTGTACGCCTCTATACTCTCCCGCTCCCTTCCAACCGTGGCGGGAANATTGGAATGGGCTGCCCAGGGAAGTGGTGGATTCTCCATCCCTGGAGGTTTTCAAGACGAGGCTGGACGTGGCACTTAATGCCATAGTCTAGTAACCATAGTGGGGTTGGATCAAGGGTTGGACTTGATGATCTCCGAGGTCCTTTCCAACCCGTCTGATTCTATGATTCTATGATTCTATGATTCTATACTTCCCTGCTCCCTTCCAGCCGTGGCGGGAAGAAGAGCAGAAGGCAGCCGGAGGAGGGAGCTCTCCCTCACAGGGAGGCGCCGTGGTGGNTTTTGGCTGGTCCGCGTCGCTTCCGCCGCTGGGAAGTAAACAGAGAGGGAGGGAGAGAAGGAACGACGCGGGCGTGGCGGGACGGACCGGACCGGACCGGACGGCCAGGCGGAGGAAGCGGCGGCGGTGGTGCTGGGGTCGACTTCGGCGGAGAGAGCTGATGTGGCCGGAGCGGAGGCGCCAGTGCGGCCCGAGCCCCGGTTAATGCGAGCGCAGCAGGGAGCCGCCAGGTGAAGGGACGGGAAAGGGCGGCGGTGGCGCAGCGGGACCTTCCTCAGGGTGCCAGACCTGGGGAGCGGGTCCCGAGCCACGGGGCCGGCGGAGGTCGGGGGCTGTGGGAGCCCCGCGGCGGCGCGCCCCGGGCCGGGGCCGGGCCGGAAGGAGCCGACCCGGAGGGGATCTTGCGCCGGGAGTAGCGGGAGAGTCTTAAATCCTAGTTCGCCGTGTTTGTGGGGGAGTCGCTGCCTCGCAGCCTTCCTGTGGTAGCTGTAATAAACTGTGAAATCCTCTGTTACGTGCAGCGGAACGGCTTGTTCGCGGCGATCGGGGTTGGGTTCGTGTCTGGGCCGCCTCCTCTGAGAGCCCGTGCCCCCCTTAGCGTATCCATGCTGTTCCCAGAACAGCCTTTCTGTAGGGGGAGAGCAGTGAGCTCGTCGGGCTGCTTCCTGGGAAAGCGTTATCAGGAGGCGTTAAACGGCTCTGCACAGTCGTTTGTTTTGTTTGCTTTTGGTGTTTGGTTTGGTTTTGGGTTTTTTTTCTTTGTTTTTTGAACTGCCGTTGTGCTCCAGCTGCACCTTACTCGGCAATAAAAACAATGTTGAGCACTGCTTTGCTCCTCCTCGTCGCTGGCTGAACTGTGTGATTAGGCTTGGACGTGACTTTTGCAAACAAGATAGTGTGGGTTGCGCCCGGGTGCGGAGTTCAGAAACAAGTCGGCAGAATAGGTGGGGAAACTCACTTGGAAAGTCTTAAGGAGTCAGGCATCCGGATTTCACTCATCTCTCTGGTGGAGTTGGGTGTTTTTGTTGGTTTGGGGTTTGTTGTTTCCACCCTGGGCTTTCCGTCAAGATCTTAGATTCTAAAGCAAAGTTGATTATAGCAGCAACTTGGAAAAATTAGTCAGTGAAATGTGTGTCCTGAGTATGCCAGGGAGAGTTACAAGCAAGATTGATGGTTCAGGCATTAGTAAGAAGTGGTAAGTAATCATCCTTTGAAAAATAGGTTGTACCTATACAGTACAATGCTAGCATGGAATTTTGCATCCATGTCTTCCTCGTTGAAGAGTTGGCCCGGAATTCAAAATGCTTCGATTTTTAGACTATCAGATACATTAAGAAAAGTGATCTGAACTGCGTTTGCCTGTTCCTAGGCAATACTCCTAAGCCTGTTCCATATTAAATATGCAGAAAGGTTTACCGTCTTAAGTGGCCTTATTTTTCTAATAAATATCTTTTCGGATGACTCTGCAGATTTCTGTAGGCGAATATGCATTCTTTGAACTTTGTATTTGTTTTATTATTAGGCATGTTAAGAGGCTGAAAGCAGTTACATTTTTAAGAAACTATTCCAATACATTAAGTGCTGAAGCAAGATTCCAAAAGTTAGATGAACAAATTGTTTAAAAATTAGTTGACAAAACAGTCATGCAGTTCTTAAAATCATATTTTTTAGTCTTGAGCTTAGACATTTTTTTTCTCTTTGGAAAAAAATTCCCCAAGAAAATATTTTTGAAAAGTTATGCTTAATCTCTCTTTTTAATTACGAGATGTCAGTAACAAAAAAGTCTGGAATTGGTTTTTTTCCCCATTGCCTGCTCTTCAAGCCGTGGCACTTAAAATATGTATTATTTTCTTGGAAGAATGTGACCTGAAATTCATCATCGGTGTATAGCTCTAGGGATGGCTTTATTGTCTTTTTTTTTTTTAAATGTGCTATTCGTAAAAACATGAGACAATACCCCACAACTTCCAAGAATAGGTTTTGATCTGTAACTAGCATATATTACCTACTTTCAACTCATTCCAGTTAGCTTAGAAGTGCAGATTGTGAGTCGTCTGTTGATGACCTGGTCCCCTCTTATCAGCACATCGCAGAGGCCTTTTTTCGAGTTTTGTCAGTGGCAGCTCACTCCTGGTCTTTTCTAAAAGGGAGAGAAAAAAAATGAAGAAAAAAACCCCTGCCTTAATGCAGTGATAAAAGTAGCCTACCTACCTAGAAAACATATGCACATATATTACCTTACTAGCAGAAGGTGAGACAGGATCTCTGTAAGGAAGACTCAGAGAACTAAGTCTTAACAGTACCTTGTGTAGCTTTTTCCAGGTTAATGAGAGAGAGCTTTGGATAGACTTAGACATCAAACATGTTGTCCTAAATTTGACAAGTGAATAACTTGCCTGTGGTAGATGTTCATTATAATCTAGTTGTTTGGAATATCTGTTTAGCCTAAAATTTAAAGTAATGTTGCATTTCACACTGGCTTATTATAAATATTATTCTTGTCCTATGGTGAGTAGTTATCTCAAACATGACAGGCTTGCAGTGGATTTGCTAATTAATTCTTGATTATTTATAAGTTTAATTCAGTTTTCACAGTTGCAAAATCCAATTTCTTCGTGTTTTTGTTAGCTGCAGATGGTTCTGAGTCACTGTTCAGCTTTCTTGCTTTTCTTCTGTTATTGGCTCAGCAGCAGAACTCTGTCTCGGGCAGAAAACTTGTTCTGGTAAAAAGCTTGTTTTGCATAGTCCCATAGTAGGGAGCTGTGAATCACAGTAAGTAGTTCTCAGGAAGCAAGTAGACATTTTTGCCCAGTGCTGTTTTCATCTTCTGCTTGCCCCCAGTTGCTACTGGGATTTAAAAAATGAAGCTGGAAAAAAATCAAGAGACAAATTTAGTTCATCAGTCTTTCGTGACAGCATGCTCAGGTTTGCTTGCATCATCTTATCAGTGGCTTCAGACCTTAAGTGATAGCTTGCTTCTGTCATGTGAGTAGCTAGCATTAAAGTATTTTAAAGATAGGTAAGGAGGTGCTGGCTTTGAGAAAATAGTCTGTATGCATTGGATTATAAACAGTATAATTTTAAAGTTGGACTTAGTTTTAAAAAGTACTTCCCAACTTTTACTTACTTGCAGTACATAGCAGGGAACCTTAACTTTCCAGATCCCAGAAGGACTGGGCATATGATAATCTCACACATGTGATTGTATTTCAATGTAAACTGAAATGATTTCACTGTGTATGAAGTCTGTGTTTATCTTAGAAATCAGGGAGGTTAGGGGTGCTTAAACATGTCAAGCTCGTCCCATCCTTGGATTCTCTCATCATTTTGGAGACTGGAATTGAGCATATTGTAGTTTAGTGAGGTCTCATTCATAGCTCTTTAGGACATGATGTGCATGTTATTGAGGCTTTTAAAAATAGATGATCAGATGCTAAGTTCAGTTGTAAGACAACATGTACAAAAGAACACATTCTAAACAAAACACGATGCTAGATTTCAGATGTGTGTAGTGGTAGGGGGTTTTCTCTTTAGTAATGTAATGTAAGGTAGAACTTAAGTTACATAATTATTGAAAAAGTATATGCTGTGGAGAGTGAGGTAACCTTTTGCCTCAGGCTTGCTGAATTTGATATAATTTTGCAGGAAGTTTACTGCCCCTTCTGTAAACTTTTTTTTGTGGGTTGAAACTTCCAGGCTGTTACTGGAAATCTTTCATAATCCCTATTTCCCAGTTAGTTGAAAAAAATGAAAGCACACCAGTGTTCTTGATGAAATACGTTTTCTAAGATACTGATTTAAAACAGATGCCTATTGAATTAATGTTGTTTAAATAAATAAATACACTTTAAAAAGAAAATGTTCTTCCTGTCTGAGTGGGGGAAAAAAAAATATTTGGTCAGATACAACATATGCCATGTGCAGTGCCTGCAAGCCTGCATACAGTCTTTATTTACTTCCTTACCTAATCTTTTTTTCTGCAGTTTCAAGTATTGTTTCTAATGAATAGGACTGGGGCAGCAATATGATTGTCAGTGTTCAAAAAATTTTTTAGAATATTATCTTTGGATTTAGTAGAATAATAGAGTGATAATCAACAAAACAGTAAAACAAATTAGGTTCAAAGTGTTCTCAAATACAAAAAATAGATCACTGACAGTGAATATTATAAATGGGTTGGCACTGTTAATGATTAAAGAAGTAATATTAAACATATCAGTTTAGATGATAATATTGTCTCTAGAGTACTACTTCAATTTCATTGTTACTTGGGGTTTTTTTCTTTGTATATGGCATGGAAAAAAACCCCTGCAAAAGCGTCTTTGCAAAAAACATTGTTTTTCACCTCCACAGTTTTCTATTAATTCTGTTCTCAGAATTTTTTTTATTATTTCTGTAGAATGAAACGAGGAAGGAAAACAAATGAGGCAAACAGTTCATCCGGAGAGACAACTGAGAAGGAATCCAAGAGACACAAGGTTACAGAGAAGAAAACCATCGTTGTGCAGAGTCCTGACTGGGCGAATCTGCTTCAAGACGTTATCCTGCAGGTGTTTCAGTACTTGCCCCTTCTGGATCGTGCTCATGCATCCCAGGTCTGCCGAAGCTGGAACCAAGTGTTTCATATGCCAGATCTCTGGAGGTGTTTTGAGTTTGAACTGAATCAACCAGCTACATCGAACTTGAGGACTACACATCCTGAACTAATCAAACAAATAATAAAAAGGCATTCCAATCACCTGCAGTATGTAAGCTTCAAGGTAGTGTATTTATAGGCTTTTTAAAAACCATTTTTATTTTAAAAGAAATACGACAGTGTAGTAAATGGCTTTGTTTTCTGGCTTAGTATACTGAAGAAATGAGTTCTCTAAGTGGACGTGTAGACATGGAGGTTGCCTGCTAATTAATTGGTCTCTTTTGGGTATATTTTCAGGATCAGAACTTGGAATAAGTCCTGAACATACCTTTTCACTGCCTTAATCTTGTTAGACGGAAATTTTTTTGTTTGGTGGTGTGGTCTTTTTGATTTTTTTTTTCTCTTTTTTTTCTTGTAGCAGCTTAGCTGCTTAAAATTCTGCCTCAGTGAGTGGACAGAAATACTTCAGTTCTGATACAACTGTATGTTTGGGTTCCTGCCTCAGAGTTAAGTTTGATCAGGATGCATAAATTGAGCATTTCCCCATTTCACATCCTGTAGGGAGTTGGATCTAATATTCATGGTAAGAAAACATCTAATACACAGAGCGTGACTTCAGTATTATTGGTCAACAACTAGTAGTTTTAATATTAAATTGTGTGGGATTGTCTACTCAGAGCAACTGCATTTCAGTTAACTAAAAAAGTACATGAAATTTGCACAGGATGGCGTATGTACTGATTGTGCCTGGCTGAGAAGTACCATTTGGTGAGAACTGGTTCTGCTAACACCATGGAATTGTTTTCAGCAGATGAAAACCTTTAGTGGTAGCTTACCTATCACTGTGTTTTGGAAGGGTACGGTGAAACTCACAGCAGTGTATGCATCAGCTGGGTGAGAAATGGAATGTTCCTTTGGAAAGGAAATGACTTGTGCAGCAAGACAAACATACTTGTTTCAGAGATCAGGCAGTTCTAATGTAGGAATCATCAGCATATGGGTAGCTGAGACACCTCTGCCTGATCACATGTATTCCTACTGCTTGATGGCAGTACAGATACAAGCTGTTATCACAAGGTTTGCCGGGCTTTTATTGGTGTCCAAATCAAGAAAACTTAGAGCTGTAGTGGAATGACCTTCCAGTGTCTTATCTGCTACCTGCATTTCTTTACACTGAGTAATTTTGAAGAATTTCAGATGCCCTTCACTGGTAGGGCGATATTCGCATCATTTCTTGAAGTTGTTGCTTCAGTTGTCCCTCCGTGTTGCAAAATACACAAGGCAGTGTAACACTGACTGTTACTCTGTAAAGGCTGAAAACATGAGGGGTATCTTTTGTAGGCAAAGATGGGATTGTTGACAATGAAAGTTTTTCAGTGTGTGTTTGAGCAGAAAACATTCATTGGATTTACATCTGTTGCTGACAAGGTAGTGTGGCTTACGGTAAGCTTAAATTTGATCCTGTGATCAAGCTTTACACTGTTCTGTAGGTTTGCAAAGCCTACTGTGTATAAGGGGTTATTCAGAAAGCATGTCTGAGTGTCAGGGGAAATCCACTGGAGACACACTGAGCGATTGGGTTGTATAGCAAACTGACTAATGAAGGTTTTGGGGTTTGTGTTTCTGTGGGGGGGGGTTGGGGGTGTTTTTTTGATTATCCATTGCATATCTGTTGTGGTATTAACGATGAAGGGCCAGTCATATAGGGTTATATGATAATACACTTAACTCTCCAGCAGCTCAATATTTTGAACTGAGTCACTGTAAAAAGAAGCAGCTTTTGCATACAGTAAAGGATTTATAGAATTCCTGCGTTGTAGTAAGGAAGAATGTAAAGAGAAGTTGGGGTAGGCTCTAGACCCAAATGAACCTCCACTTCCTTGTTATTTGAGGTGGATTGAGTATCTTGGAGCAAACTGTGTAGCTGAACCCTCACCGTGCTATATTTTACCAAAGTGTTTGGTAGAGTAGTAGATTTGTAGGAAATTGTCTTGGATTTTTTGTATATTCTTTTTTGGAAAAAAAAAAAAAAAAAGACATTGATGGATTCCCACTGAGGTGTTTTGTGAGGGGTTTTTGATGTCACATTTCAGAAGGTAAAATGAAACAAAAAGTTAGAATGTGTTTGATGCAGTGTTTTTTGAACATGCAATCCATTTTGTTTTAAGGTGGACAGTAGCAAGGAATCTGCAGAAGCAGCTTGTGATATTTTATCCCAGCTTGTGAATTGCTCTCTGAAAACACTTGGGCTAATTTCAACTGCCCGGCCAAGCTTCATGGATTTACCAAAGGTATTTTAATGTGAACATTTTTCTATTGCAGACCATTGAAGTGTTTCATACAGTATTTTTATAACTTTATGAAAAGATCTATCATAGGAATATGAATCTTTGATAAAGAAAAACTGGGATCTATTAAAGGGAGGAACTGAGATGTACTGTGAGGATATCTAAAGTTCCACTCATTCTCTGAGTCATGTGAGATCTTAGTCCTGACCTTGTTCTTTCAAGTCCTCCTGTCTGTTGACCCCAGTGTAGTACTGAAGAGTGTGGTGCAAGTCAAGAGGCTAGACGCTTCAGGTCTGTGTAACTGTACTGTGGGGGATGGTTAGGACACAGTGATAATCAAATGAGGGGTAGAGTTTTATCCATGGGGACTTGCCATAGGGCTTGTATGATCAATGAGCTCTCTTTGGAAAGCAACATGATGGTGATGTCATGTCATGCAGTCAAGCTTCAGCTTCTTAGGCAAAGTGCCGAGTATTTCTGAAATTTTCAGTCAGATTTTTACCTTTCAAGTTTACCAAAAATCAGATCTTATTAGAAGGCATCTAATCTACAAGATAACAAGTCTCTTACACATGCTCCTAAAGAATTCCTGCTAGTGAGGTGGAAGTGTACTATTGCTAAGGAGCAGGAGAGTCATTGTGAAGGGCCAGACACAACTAGACTATTATCTAGATCCTGGTGATGTCATTGCTGGTGATGGCACAAGGACAAGGGGGGGAACTAGAGACAGCCAAGGGAAAGGAAGTAGGCTATAGGGCTTAAGCAAGGTTACCTACAGAAGGATTATCAATTACTGTCCTTACCGGTGGTCGCAGCCACATCATGGTGGTCGCAGCCACATCATGGTGGTCGCAGCCACATCATGGTGGTCGCAGCCACATCATGGTGGTCGCAGCCACATCATGGTGGTCGCAGCCACATCATGGTGGTCGCAGCCACATCATGGTGGTCGCAGCCACATCGTTCCCTTGAATATATATTTTTAATCCTTGATTTTTTTCAAAGAGACCTTTCAGGTATTTAACTAGTTTGGTTATGATTTTTTCCTTTTTTGATGTGCTTTGAGTTGTGATGACAAGAAAACCTGAATGTAGTGAAAACAATCCACATTCTCAGTGTGTTAAGAATACTTTGTTCTGTCAGCTCTTGCTGACAGAATCGTTTTCTTTCTTAATCTGAATTTGTTGTAACTCTCTTATTTAGCTGTTGTTAGAGGGATATATTATGGTCCTATTCAGTTTGCTGAGTAATTATTTGTAGTTATTCTTTCTGTGGTCTTACTCAGCTTCTAAAATGCAGACTTCCTGTTTTTGTTCCCAGTAGGTTTACACGTGGCCTTTAAATATGTATTCAGGTTGAGCCAAAATTAGCTCTGGGCATAATTTACCTTTTGATGTTTACCACTCAGATAATACTGTCACTGGCATATGGGACCAGCATGATTTTAAAATTTTCCTGGACCACTAATGAAAATAAGGAAAATTGAATTGGACCATGGCTAAATTCTTGAGGGAAACCTCTCATAACAGGCCCATTAGATGAGAAGCACACAAAGATGAATGGATTTGGGAAATGGTTAACACTATGCAGTGGTTTTGGATTTTTTTTGTGGTGTGTTTTTTAAAAATTATTTTAATCAGAGTGTATAGGAGGTCCGAACTACTTTGTATTACGTTTATCAGTGCTCTTCTGTTTTCAAGTAACATTGTGACATCTGGCAAATGTTTGTAAATCATTTTTAGCATAGTGTTGTTAGTCTTTTCACTAAGTGCATTCTACATAAATCCTTTAAAGAATCATACTATAGGCTACATGTGTGGCAATGTTGAAAAGACAAGCTTTTACATGTTGGGGTATTGCCTGTTTTCCATTATCTCTTCAAACCAGAAGTTTTGAGTTACCTGTTTTTACAAACGTGGTTAACTTTCTTTGCCTTTTTATTTAACAGCCTTCTTAGTGAAGGCAATTACTTTCTAAATATAGAGAATAAAAATACAGTGCTAATGCTTTCAGAATACAGAGTAGAAATACTATTAAGTTATTATTAAATAAATATTAATCTAATAATTAAAATATTTTATAACATAAATTATATTAAAGCACCTTTTTTTCTGTATGTAACATATGTAATCACCATATTGCCAGTATAGTTGCAGTGGTCCCTAAAGCCAAAGTGCCTAAAGATTCTGAGTTGAATTCTGTTTCCATTTGTATGAACTGACTTTGAAATTTTTGTGTTAGCTTGAAAATACTAATTCCTTTTCTAAATCTAGTTGTGTGTGAGTTTTATCAAAACCCACAAACGTATCAGGTAAGAATGAACAAATACTGTTGCCAGGCATTCTCTCATATAATTGTATTTTGGACTTGAGCATGAGGCTCGGAGTGAAACAGTATTGAAATCAAAGTAGCAGGTTATTTTATGGAAACTTAACGTAGCACAAGGAGAAAATACTTTTTTTAAGTCTTCTGTTCGCTCAATCTTGTAAGAAATCATGAAGATAAGCTAATTATTTGCTTCCACCATATCACAGGTGTTTTCTACAAGCACTGCTGTATCTGCTCCTTAGTCTGTGTTTCCCAAGTTAAAGGTGCCTTGGGCTCTGTCTTTACTAATAGGTTTCACTGGTTATGTAAAAATGCTGAGGAGCAACTTTGAGCACTGGAGCTACATTATCTATGCTGCTTAATGAGTAATTAATTGGTCACTTGCTCCTTGGCTCTGTTTGGACCACTCTGGTTAGCTTTCCAAGATAAATCCATTCAAACCCTAAATCCTCTGGGTAGGTTGTAGACAGGCAGTAGTATCATTTGGCTTTGAATACAACATTACAGGGTTGCCACTCCTGACCTGATTTGCATCTCACCAATGCAGTACAACCTGCCATGTGGGAATTCCTGTTCTAGAAGATGCTCCTTTTAGAGTGTGACTTCCAAATTATTCTCAAAACTAGGGCTTCTGGGCCTTCTCTTTGCTCATGGTCTTTCTCTAGGTTTAAATTTGTGCAGTGACTTGTCCAGGGTCAGGTTCTGGATTTGTGTTTAATGTTAGACATTCTGATTTGCCCAATACATAGCCTAATAGCAAAAAGTTATTACACTTCCTCTACTAAAAAATTTCAGATTCAGTATTAATTTTTAGTTACACAATATCAAAAGAATGCTTTTTCAGCAAATGCTGTCAATAAGTAGAAGAAGAATAAGATTGCTATGTACAGTGTAAAACCACTAAGATTTTTATTTCAGATTCTGCTGTTTCATTTAAACTTCCTTTTTTTTCCCCCCAGTCTCATTTTATTTCTGCACTGACAGTGGTATTTGTAAACTCCAAATCCCTCTCTTCACTCAAGATTGATGATACACCAGTAGATGATCCATCTCTCAAAGTGCTCGTGGCTAATAATAGTGATACACTCAAACTGTTGAAAATGAGCAGTTGTCCTCATGTTTCTCCAGCTGGTAAGATACTGTAGTTTTGTGGGGTTGTGGGCTTTTTTTTGTTGTTGCTTGGGGGTTTTTTGTAATGCATGCATTAAATTCTGTCTGAATTTAACGGGGAGGGAGGATGAGTGTGGTATTTACAGCAACTGTCACTGAAGAAAGTTCTTTCAACTGGGGGTCAGCCCATCTATCCTGCTGCTTGCAGAGTGACTACTGAGCTAATAATAAAATAGTGCATGTCTGTTGTGGGCAAATAACTAACCTCATGTGGAACTTGGAGTATATATTGGCTTAATAGTGCACTAGTTTTGCAGTGACTAAGTTAAGCTTTTTGGAATGCAGCTTCCTTTTCCACATTTTGTCATGTGTGGGTTTTGAGTGCTGCCATGTCATGGATTATGAAGATGCTCCTTTAGTCATTCTGAAGGAAAGCAGTTTGATCTTTTGCTGGAGAATAAGTGCAGACAGCATCAACACAGGGGAGAGGAGACTGAGCTGTGCAGAACTTCTACCGTTACCAAATATACTTCATTAACACTCTGTGTCAGCAGCAAGAATGAAACCTGCTTGTAGCAGAGTGAAATTACTCAAGATTGTGTAAGCCTTTGGCAGATGTTAATTTTATGAACTTCAACGATGCACAGCAAGTTTTAAGATTTATTCACAGCCTGTCAGTTTAACACTTAGAGTTTTTCACTGAAAAACAGAAGAGGAATTATAGATGAGATGCTGGCAACTTAGTTTGATTACTCTTCTGAGGATGAGTGGAAACTACTGTAGTTATCATAACTTTCTTCATGCAAATATATTGCTGAAAGTGTTAGGTATATTATGTGTAAAATTCCTAATATGTGGGGAAAATTGTACTATAGAAGAGGGCGTGTTATTGTAGTGATAACAAACAAAACAAACCTAATACATTTTGCAGGTATAGCTCTCAGAAAAAACCCTTGTGTTTGGTTTTGTATAAAAGAGTCCTGAAAATGCAGGTTTGTTATGCAGCAGATTGGTCCAGCAAAGTGTTCACCAGCATGTTAACTGTAATGTTATTTCATCCAAAGCTTTGTAATCATAGATAGGGGATTGCTTAAATTGGCTTTTCTGACTTAAAATTGTTTCTTGAGAATCTTTGTGTCTGAGAAGTATATGAGCCGTAATATGTCTGTTAGGAGGAAGAGACTCCAGCAGTAATTTGTTGCTGGGCAGAGAGAGTAATTTCCTTGCATTTGGATCCAAGAGTAACCTGTCCACTCTAGCAGACTTTGCTGGCTTGTGGCTAATCCTTGCAGGAAGGTTTTATTGGAACATCATACCCTTCAGATAATTTGGAAGGGAGTAGTTTTTTTACTGGTGTGTTCCCATTGACGTATCTTATACGTTTTAAATTGAAGGAACGGTGGGTAAGAAATGGTCGTGCCTGTTTAAGGAGCAAGGAGCACAACTACTGTTGTCCTTCATGAAATGGAGATGAATAGATTGGGATATCAGAGAGTGCTAAGCAAACAGCAGCAGAGTTTGATTGCTTAATTCAGGTATGGGTATGCCTTGAGATGGAGAAAAAAGTGAATGTCCTGGGTTTGCATGGCAGTGTGTACTGGGCAGGGGGGTGTGGTGCTACAGGGGTGGCTCCTGTGAGAACCTGCCAGAGGCTTCCCCCATGTCCAGCAGAGCCAAGGCTGAGCCCATCTGTGAGTGGTAGCACCTCTGGGATAACCTATTAAGGAAGGGGGAAGAGTTACTGCAGAAGAACTGTTGGAGCTGGAGATAGGAGTGAGAATATGTGAGTGAAATAACTCTGCAGACACCAATGTCAGTGGAGGAGGAAGTGTTCCAGCCACTGGGGCTGAGATTCTCCTGCGGTCTGTGGTGAAGATCATGATGAGACAGGCTGTCTTTGTGCAGCCCATGGAGGACCATGGTAGAGTAGAGATGCACCTACAGCCTGTGAAGGACATCATGCTGGAGTAAGTGGATGCCTGAAGGGGTCTGACGCTGTGAGAAACCCATGCTGGAAGTCTCTCCTGGCAGGATCGGTGGAGAGAGGAGCCCATGCTGGAGCAGGTTTGCTAGCAGGACTTGACCCTGTGGGAGACACTGGAGGACTGCACCCCATAGAGGAGACCCATGCTGGAGCAGTTCCAGAAGAACTGCAGCCTGTGAGAAGGACTCCCCTGCTCCACAGTGGGGCTCCTGCCATGGGAGCAGTCCTCCACCAACTTCTCCAATGGGAGTCAGTCCTTCACTTGAAACTGCCTAAAATACTGTTATGTCAACCAGTCTTGGTATTCTGAAGCAGCATGTCTGAGTCTGCCTAAAGGGAGTGGCTGTAGTAGCCTTTCTCTTGCTATAAGAATAACTTTGTTATAGGAAATGGCATCAGGAATGTGAAGAAGGTACCCAGAATTTTGTAGGTTCTACGTGTTCTAATTTTGTACTCAAGTCTTAAAAAAAAAAAAAAAGCCAAACAAAGCCCCTCCCAAACCCCTGTATTTACACTTCATCTTGGATCCCATCCCTTCCTCCCAAAATGAAGTAAGTATGCTTATACTTACAAATTGTTTTTACAGGAAATGGTTGCAATAAGAGTTGGGTTAAAATTCTGTCTAAATTCTGCTTTGGTTTCATTCATCTAACTGTTTTTCATATTTGAAATCATAATATTTGATAGTTAGAAGAACTTCCCATGCATGTGCTCCTGCAAGTCTTCGGGTGGAAAATATGTACTCTCCTGGTGTATATATTCATATTTATGTATTATATTCAGGTTTTTGCAGTGATTTTTTTTTTTTAAGAAAGCATATTTATGCTCTGTCTAGACTTCTCTTAAGTCTAATAGCTGCATCTTAAAATAACTGCTGTTCTCTGTATTTCTTCCTGTTGCTTCAGAGCTATAGTGTATTGAGCTTGGGCTTTTCAGTTCCATGTTAAATGCTATGTTCTCATCCCCTGTATTAATAGAAAGGCCGTATTCCACATTTCACAGGTTTCTGGGTCACATGAAATGCAGAGGACTGGATGCTTTTTTTAGTGCTTCTTATTTTTTTCAGTACTGTTCCAGTATGGTACCATCGCTTCTATGTACAAATAGGATAAGTGGAAACCTTAGACTGAACTGAATTCTATTTTTTAATGTTTTTGTCTTCTGTGAGCAGCAGGTTATATTAATTCATTAGAGTCTGGAAATTGCTGTTCTAGAAATTACTGCTCCCAATTTTTAGTGTTTTGCCTGTTTTGTTTTTTTTTTTTTTTGCTGTAGCTCTTCCAGATTTAAATATTTATACTTCGCTAGAAAGAACAAACACTGACTGCAGCAGCTTCTGTATTTAATTAAAATGTAGCATTGATTTTACTTTTGCTTTCTGCAGGTGACAAACTTCTTTCACAGTTGCTTTGTTGGCCCCAGAGGAGACAGCAGTTCTTACAGAGCAGGCTAGGGGAATAATTTTACCCTGAGCAAGGACCTTTTACAAAAATGAAGTTGAGTATATGTGGTCTTACAGCGGGGCAGAACAGTCACAATATGCTATTTTTATATTTTCACTTCTATTTATATATTTGTTAACTTCTTTGTTTCCCGAGCAAAATAGCGATGTAGTTGCATTGGGCATGTCTGTCTTAACTGTGTAGGTGCAAAGGGGTCACAAGGTCATGCTTGTGAAAAAGATTAATTTTCACATTGTCCACTATGGTTTTGTTTTGATGTTAGGTCTTGGTTACATGTTGAAATAGGTGGTCTTTGCATCCTCCTGACATACATAAACAAATGCATGTTTCTTGTTCGGTTCTTAGTACATTCATCTGTGCAACCCCTTTCATAATGTTCTGTTCTGCCAGGTATCCTTTGCGTGGCTGACCAGTGCCATGGCTTACGAGAGTTGGCCCTGAACTACCACCTGCTGAGTGATGAGCTGCTGCTTGCTTTGTCTTCTGAAAAACACGTCAGGTTAGAACACTTGCGCATTGACGTTGTCAGTGAAAATCCTGGGCAGACTCAGTTCCACACGATTCAGAAGAGCAGCTGGGATGCTTTCATCAAGCATTCTCCTAAAGTAAATTTAGTAATGTACTTTTTCTTGTACGAGGAAGAGTTTGACCCGTTCTTTCGTTACGAAATACCTGTCACTCACCTTTACTTCGGAAGATCAGTAAGCAAAGACGTACTCGGCCGCGTCGGGATGACGTGTCCTCGGCTGGTTGAACTGGTGGTGTGTGCCAATGGATTGCGGCCGCTGGACGAGGAGCTGATCTGTATTGCCGAGCGGTGCAAGTACCTGTCGGCGGTTGGCCTAGGAGAATGTGAAGTCTCTTGCAGTGCCTTTGTTGAGTTTGTGAAGATGTGTGGTGGTCGTCTCTCCCAGCTTTCTATCATGGAGGAAGTTTTGATTCCTGATCAGAAATACAACTTAGAGCAGATTCATTGGGAAGTTTCAAAGCATCTTGGTAGAGTCTGGTTCCCGGACATGATGCCCACATGGTAAAGTCCTTGAGAGACTCCAGGGCAGATGGAATAGCACCTTAAACCCAAGCTTACCATATTGCGATAAAAGCTTATTTAACAATATAGATTTTACTGCAAGTTAACTCATTGATTAGAAAACTAATTTTTCTTTTAAAAATTATTTGTGAACTCCAGATTCAAAAATAGAATTCACAGCTCCAAAGCCTACTTTCATCCAAACAGAAATGAGGTTTGTTTTAGATTTGATCTTTTTCATTGAAAGTTATCTCAAATGTTTTTTGAAATAAAAAGTATCTAAAGTATTGAAATACCTGCAAAATACCAGTTTTAGTATGCCGCCCTTCTTTGATTTAGATAGTAGTATTGACCGCAACCAGATTTGATCTTAAAAAACCAAAACTCCACCAAAATTGCATGCTTTTGTTGCAGACTGTAGCATTTCTAATCCAGTCACCTAGATGACAAGATGAAGTTTATAAGAAGTGTGTAGTAGCCTGTGAAATATACACATTGTTATATAAAAATCACAAAAGGCAAGAGCAATACACAGTAATAACAGTTTAGACAACTAAAATAGTAAGTTTGCTACCTTATTCAAACAGTAGTGTGAGCTACCAAAAGCAGTGTGGGGCTTTTTCCCCCCTCTCTACGCATTTTAATGTAGTTTGCTTATGGGGTCTCAGATCTGCGTCTAAACCTGTTTTAAGGTACTTTATGTCTAGCTCAGGAAGCGAAAGCATTCTGGGGGAAAATGTAGATACATTGTATTTAAAAACACATTGTAGTTAATGAGCTTCTCTTGCACATTAACCGGCTTGGCAGCATACAGTGAGATGGAATAATGTACAGTTTATGAAATGAACCCAGCAATCGTATTCTCATGACCTGGGTGTGAATAAGGTGAGACGAGACAAGGAAGGTGAAATTTGAATGGTGACCAAGAACCTTTTCACAAAATCTTAGACATTTTGGCTGCTTTCAGTTTGAGAGAAATGACTTTGTAACAGTTGCTTAAGCTGTATAAACTAACTGTAAATCTGTTTCAGAAATGTTTATGTACAAAGTGGGTGTTTGATAGATAATCATTTTGTATATCTTTAATTCAGCTAGTTCTGTCAGTTCATAATATTTAAAAACCCACAAGGAGTAAACTTGGTGAAGTAGAGCAGTAGGCAAAAATTTGTTTTGAACACTTGATAAATCAGTTTTATTAAAGGAAATTTTTAGTCTGTAAGTGGTGTAGGCAAGGCATTGCCTGTGCTCTGGATGTGGCTTGTGACTTCATTTCTTACTGCCAACAGTTATGTTACTTTCTCTTTGACGTTCCTGATTGGTAACACTAAAGCTACATATCTGGGAGATGTGGTCAGCCATCAGCAAGGCAGAGCTGCTCCGGCTGGGCTGAATTGTTGCTAGAGCTGTACAGCTCCTTCTGGTAGTGAGTAGGTTTCCTTCATTTCTGATTTCAGTAACGTTTATCCAGATGTATAGTTCAATGTAATACACTCATGAGTGTATTTAAGTTCATAACTATATTTTGAGCAAACAGTGCTCAGCGGACTGGACATCTTTATAGAGGAGTTAGATGTTTCTGTAGACCTTTGATTTAAAAATTGCATTTTATGAAATACGCGGGTTTTGTATTAGAATTTGTTAAATTAATGTAATACTATAATTTGCTCTTATTTGTATAAAAGGTGTCAATATATTTAGTCCGTAAAAGTAAAAGAGCTCCATGTTTTTTGTAACCCGACTCTCAGAACTGCCTGTATTATAAGGTGGAGTAACACTTGCAATCTGGGGAAGAGGACAAGTTTTCACTACATTAAAGTGAGGCAATCCGACTGGTAACACAGCCAAAACCCCTTTGGACCTTGACTACAGAGGTCCCAGTGCTCACAAGGTAAGTTGCCAATATGTTGGTAGTGGGAATAACTGAAAGGAAAGGCACAACCTAAATACCAGATACCACTTCTAGAATTCATGTATGTGAAACCCAACATTCTGCTGCTCACAGAGAGACCTGTGGTCAGACTCTGACATGTGCTTGGTTGTAAGAGAACTCCTTCCCTGGCAAGGTAACTGAGAAGCATCTGTTTTGTTGCCCAGACTTCAAAAAGTCCTTCCTGGATGCAACACAGTATTGTAACGATTATCAATATGTTCAAGGATAAGAAAACGACTTGAAAGCAGTTGTCTCTTGCTGAAGGTCAACAGTTTTTATACACTGAACCAATTACAGCATCCTTAGCTCAAACAGTCCAGCTATAATACTTCTCAGGCAAGAGAGTTGCTACAATGCTCCTTTTTAGCCTATTTTTACATTTTGTTTTGCCTTCTACACATGTTGGAACAAATGAATAATGAATACATAAAAATCATGGCACAAGTAGTATTGTATACCACAGACTCATGAAGTTCACTAGATACATGAACATGGGGGTCACAGCTGTATCATTTTTCCCTGACTTCACCTTTTATTTCTTGTTTTCAGAAGAATCCAGTCCAGTGTTGGCTTGGTTGTCCAGTGTTGGGTAGGAGTTGTTAATGCGCACAGTGACAAATCTTACCTCTGAACACAAGTGGCTATAAGTTACGATACTGAAGGCAGCAGCTCTCCTAATTGAAAATGTCTGTGAAAGGGTTTGTGAGGGGGAAGGCAGAAAGCATTTGTACCAGCAATTTTCATTGCATGGCCCTCTGGGGAGCAGGGGCTGCACCTGCAGACCTTGAGGTATGACCAGCCAGGATCTGCCTCGCTTGGGAACCCTCCTGGAGTGAAGTGTGGGTTACAGCCCCACAGCTCAGTGCTTTAACAGTTAAGCAGTTGTGCACAAGACCTGGAAATTGTATTGCAGAATTACTGTGTATTTGTATCCTTAACTGCAGCTTGCATAACAGCAGGGAGCAGAAACAAACACAGTCTGAAGTGATGATCAAGTCCTGTATTCAAAGCATGAGTAAAGACGCAGCCACTGGAGAAAGTTAGCTGCTTATCCTTGAGCCTGGCAGTTAGGACAGTCCCCAGGTTCCTACTGTTGGGCAAGTGCTGTGAGTACCACCTGGCTGTGAGTGAGATGCCAAGTGTGACCCTACTATTTCTGCTCCTCTGTGTGACTTTGAGGGGGAGGCTGTCCATATCAAATGCTTGAGGTCAATAGGTGCTTTTCAGTCACAAACTAACAGATCATCAGGTGCACAGAGGCTGTTTGTGACATCTAACACTTGCTCTTAAAGTGACAAAAGTGTAATCTTCATGGATCTACTCTGGGCTTGTCTAAACTTTCCAGAAGAGGCCTATTCATCAGCTCCGTATTATTTTGGTTCTAATTCTGAAGGCCTAACTCAAGGATATTCTGGATTCTGCCTCCAAAAGAGCACTCAACAACTTCAGCTAATTCTAGTGCAATAATTGTTCAACAACTGCACCTTTTCCAGGACTGCAGTTTGTGCTGGTGGAGTTTATTCCCACCCTGCTGTGCAGGGTTAATTGTGTCTGAACAATTAACTTTCAAAAACCACCCCCAATTGAGAGGCTTTCTCTCCAACTGTGTGCCCAGCAGGAATAAGTACTGACCTCAGAAGGAACTCAGGTATGTTAAATAATAATTGGTACCTTTAAACTGAGGGTAGAATTCAAAGTGTGAAACAGACTTTGAATATGCACATGGGTGTGTGGAAGAATCCCCAGGTGATTAGCAGTGTGATCTGTTGGTGAATGCACCCAGATTTTACCTCAAACAGCTGCTTCTTCCTGCTTCTGCCACCAAGGGATGCAGTATCCTTGACAAATAACTGTCCTGTTGTCTTCATCTTTGTTGCCAGAAATTTACTGTCCTCTAATTTGCAACTAATACATCCTAGGATGTAACTTTCTCTTGAATCAACTTCTAGTGCCACTTCTCCCTACTACCAGAGTAGTAGGGCAGGAGTAAAACATGCTAAATTAGGCAGTTTGTACAGATGAAATAGGAAAAGTGAGAATGGCTGATACTAAAGTACAAAAGCTCAGGATATTACACACTTGTACTGATAGAGCCATGAAGTTACATTTGACCACAGACATGAAAAATTGTTACATCTTTCACACAATTTTTTATCAAGTTCCCTAAGAATGAGGTTTTTACCTCTGCAACCAGTCAGCTCTGTTGTCTAAGCTCACTATTACTCGTTCACAAACACGCATCTTTTTGAGTGTTAGAAACTGCATGATTCAGCTACCATTAGCTTTGTATTTCAGCATTTGGTGTTTCCAGTTCTGTAAGGCTCCTGTGTGCATCACAAAATACTCCAGCTATTAGGGGAAAAGAATGACTTTGGTGTGTAGGCTCCTTAGGTCCTGAGCAGAGACACAGAAGTATTTTCAGTGAATGAACAGCACTGTCAGGCTGAGCAGAGACCACTGCTCTGCTATGAGGGAGCATGACCTACCCTGCCATAGCCTCTACTTCAGCCTCCAAAAGTTCTCCAGCTTTTTAGCAAATGTGAGAGAAGAAGCTTTTCAGACTTCTACTGGCTTGGGTCTGTGATTCAATTTCCCCCTCAGAGCTTTGGACACTGGTTTTTGAGGTTGAGGCTTTTTCCAGGGAAGACAAATACACATTCAACAACATTGAGGGTTTCAAAGTTATAAAAAATGAGTCATCAACAAGACTCTAACTTCTGTAGACAGACCTGCTGCACCCTTTTTAACTTTCCTAGTGCCTCCTGGATTACCTTCCTGGTAGCGCTGTGTGGTTGCTGGCTGGGTGAAACCATGACAGTAATCTAAAGAATCCAAAGCTCAGTTCAGCCATGAGGGCTTGTGACTTCGGCTAAAAAGAGCAAAGTCTTTCAATCTGAGGCAGAAGGTGAAGTTTCACCTGACAGTGGAAGTAGTAAGCTGCTTTTCCATGAACAGAGGTCCTCTCATTACTCTTGCACTAGCTCTTATGCTTATCCCCTTACATGATAATGCAAATCAACTGATCACTTCTAGTGACTTTTTAAATACAAGGCTTATTTTCTGCCATTCTTATGATTTGAACTAAATCACTGTCTATGCCTCTCTGTGGCTGCAGCAGCTATTAGCTTGGCTCAAGCCAAATGAAACTGCAGAGTTGGGTTTCTGTGTTCCTGCTTGCCCATGAGCCAGCAGTAACCTCTACAGGAGGGCTATTCATTCTGCAGCCGGTTTAAAAAAACCCACCAGAGTGAGCTGCCTACACTTAGAGATGATTATGTTGCTGCAGGTGTATTTTTTGTGTGCAGGCACCTCAGTGGTTTCCAGAAAGCCAGTGTTTCCTTGGCTTCGGTCACTTGGATTTAAAGGGAACTAACTAGTTGCTAAGCTGCTCTAGGCTGAACCTGGAACAGGAGTCAGGGATCGTGCAGCTGGCACAGCACCACTACTGCAAGCATCACTGCCAGCAAGAGCTGCAGTCTCCTTTTATGGGCAATTCTGGGACAAGCACAGATTTTTAACTCCAACGTTAATGTCCCAGAAGCTGTCATGGCTTCTTTTATATTAAGGGTTCTATGCTTTTTAAAGAAATTTGAAAGGACAGTGACCTAACTGAAGGCTCAAGGAGACTTTGATGCATAACTGCAGTGTTCTGGCAGTCTCCTGCCTTAAAGTTGGCAGCAGAAGAGGCACTTTGGTTTTCATCTGTGCTACAGAACACACAAAGCTGAGGAAGAGCCATCTGTATTGTGTTTACAGTATAGGTGAAGGAAACAAAGTGGTTAAAAGATACCACCCATACCATCTTCTAGTAGATTCACAGCCCCTCCCCCCCTCCACCACTGAACACTGAAGAACAGTTCATAGGTCCGAGTTTACCAACCAAAGAACTACAGAACCACCCCTCTAAGGCACATGTTGAAGGAACTGGACACATGAAGACAGGTTTTTTAGCTCGAAGACACAGACGAGTTGAATTTAGTCCTTGTAATGCTGTGTCCCACCTCTGTAGGTGGTCAGGTGCTACCTGCTAAGGCATGGCCATGCATGTGGAGAGCACCTGAGACCAGAGCAGGCTCCTGCCTCCCCACTCCCCCTCTGGCACTGCCAAGCTTAGCCAGAGGAGCCTCAGCAGGTGGCCATGGTTACACAGAAGCTGACAAAGTCATAGATGCTGAAGCATTCATGTGTTATACAGGTAATAACAAAATAAATGCATAGTGTTTCATGTGGTCTAGCAAAGCCTTCCCAACACAACTTTTGCAGTTAGCAGTGAAACATATGACCCTTTAACACCATCATGGTAATGCTCCAAATTTGACATAAGGGTAAGTTTGATTCTTCAGAAAGCAGCTATACACCGAAGGACTCTTTGCTTCCAACAGGTAAAGGGACTTCTTCATAAATTATTTTGAGATAAGGAAACTTCATAGGTAAAAACCAGTATTCCAAGTTGTAGAAGAGGTAAAACTGATGATTCAAGATGACATGATCAATTATTCTTACGAGATCCACAAAAAACTCTCTGACTGTCTGATGAGGTTTAAATGGAGTGTAAAAGTCTCTTATAGCTGCTGCCAACGTCTTGTTTCCTAGTGGTCCAAAAATAGATGTTTCATTTCCCAAATAAATAGGTTCTCCACTGAATAAAATTATGCTTGTATAGTTTGTTTGTATCTTCTTGAATACAGCTCCTAAGTCAGCCAGCTTCTGGTAGGTTCTCAGTATAAACTTTGAGCACTCATAAGAGTCAAACCATACTGCTGATTGTTTGTCAGGACTTGCTTGAACTGTCCAGGTCTCATAGTAAATGCCAGTCTCATTGTCATACTTTACCCATTGTGCCATTTCATTAAACATGGTTCCTGTAAGAGATGAAAATACGTATTACAGAGACAAGGCAACAAACACATAACTTGGAGTATTTTCCATCTATTTCAAGGTTCACCTCCCTGCCCTGCAAAAGTCTACCTACAACATGTCCTAACCATACACGGGCACAAGGCTTAGGTTGGAGGGAGAAGTGATACCCCACTGAATAAACTACATTTACATGCAAGTTATTTAAAACTAATTCCTTCTTCTGACCCTTTTCCTCCTCCTATGGCAGAACATCCAAACATCAGAGAACCATAACACTTCTCATTTTCCTTTTATCTGTACAGACAAACAGGGCAGGTAGTACTATCTACAAGAGATGCTGACAAAGTGCTCACCAGAGCAACAGGTATGTCTGCACTTCAAGTTTTAACTAAATTCAGCAATTCAGGGCAGAAATTTTCACATCTCTTCACAAAAGAAACCGTAGACTGAGACACCCTGCTGTTTTAGCAGCTCTGCAGCCAGCAAAGCTGAACTGAGCCAAATGATGAGTGGGATGTGAAGACCAGTCAGCTTAAAGACGTGGAGGATTATTTTTTTATTTAGAATACGAGTTTGGAGTATTTAGGTGATGGTGATTTCATAACTGGGATGATGAAGACATCCCTAACTCAGCTTGTCTCTCTGGTAGCTACTGCCTCTGAGTAACTAAAAGCTCTGGACATTCACCTCTCAGGCTACCCCATTATAACTGCTCTTCACTCCCCAAATTCAGAGCTTTTGGACGTCATGGTAAACGTAACAATCACTCTGCTTAGTGGAAGGATTAGGTACTTTATTTTTTAATTGCCTGTGACTTGGTTTATTAAAACAGCAAGTCATTAAATCTGTATCAAGAATGGTACTTACACACTGTAGATAGGTTTGAAGTTTCCCCTTATTTTCTCTAATTCCTACCCCATTAGCTTCCTACTGCATATTCTGTAAAGCATGTTACTGAAAAGGATTAGTCTCTCCTAACAAGATTGAGATGGACATAATATGAAGTTCTGGCCTTAACAAATTAACCAGAAGTATTACAGGTTAATGCATGGCTGTGTCGATAGTATGTTGGAAGATACCTGGACAATCAAAAAATCAAACTTTGGATATTCCTGCCCCATTTCCACAGAAGAAACATACTCTTAAGTAACCTTCTGATGGGCTTTAAAAGGAAATGAGATGGCTTCCCTGTGGTGTCTGACAGTGATGACCAACAGTTCTGCAGAATCTCACAAAGGCTAAGAGGATCCAGCCATTTCATACATTAAAGCTCTGAAATGGGATGCTTTTTGCTTGCTCTCTGAAGGAAGCAAGTTCAGCTTATGATGCTATCCATCTATGCTTGCATCCAATTACCCTCTTCCACAGTAACTTGCAGATTCCTAGTCAAATTCAGACAATTCAAAGCCCTCCGATATACTACCTCCCTAAAAGTTTCTTGGAAATGGGAAGTGAAAGAAGCAAGGAACACTGTAACAATGCCTCCACAAGGAACCAGCATACCCTCACCTCTCTTAGGCATCAAATAATCCACTCGGGCAGGAAGTTCTACAACCATATGAAAATATTTAACTTGGTATTCATACAAAAGAATCCAATTGTATCAGGCATCAAAGACTTCAGTCATGAAGCACAAACTCACAGGAAAACAGCTCCACTTCACTGCTTAAAAAACTGCCTAGAATTTCTTAACAGACTGGATGGATTACCTAGAGACTGAGGCCAGCAAAGTTGCTAAGAGTGGAAGTGGGCACACATAAAGCACCACGTCACACTACCTGTAAGCTGACTCTCCACTGTGCCTTGTACACTACACTAACTTCAGGGAGTAAGTGGTTTTGGTCACAAAAAATGCAAATCTCCAAGTCCTCAGTGAACTTTTTTTCTACGTCATTCACTCTATTACTAGAGCAATCAATAAGAATTATTTAAATGACCTTTTCATTTGAGGATTGCAATGTTCAGTATATACCAGGAAGCTATTCTGGTGATCATCCATGTATTTACAGATCTAAGTTGTAGGTTTGTTCTAGAATGTATGACAGAGACCTATTACTGGGGACATTTGCACAGTTTTTATGACAGATAATGGGGCAGACAGAAATAGAGATTAATATTTTTTTTAATCTTTGAGACTGTTTCTAAATATGGCTTATTTGTTTGCTCAGTAATGAACACATTTTGAAGTTTTTCTATCTCAGCAGTCATCTGCCACTTCACAATACAAGCTTTTGTTTTGGTGAAGCCATGTGAAGAGTCCATAATGGCTCTGTATAAGCTGTTCTGCTATTTTTACACTCAAGAGACTCACATGTTTTTGTACAGCAACACCAAATGACTCTCATTTAACAACTCTTCAGTGCGTTGTTCAAAGGGCAGCAGCCTCATGCCACTTTCTACATTAAAGAGAGCGTCTGAAATGAGCATCAGTGACTAACACTGCAAATAACCTACAGAACATAAATTAAAAGAGACTGCTTTACATAAAGACAAGACTGATTCTGTATTTTGTATTAATATTATCCAAAGTATCTGTAATCTACCTGATATTGTGGTCACGAGAACTAAAGTTCCATTTTCCTTCCAGTGTGCATCATCTATTCCTTCATAAAAGCAGGCAGCTCCCTGGTTACACCAGAACGGTGCATCTATGCCAGGCCGCAGATGTGGAAATGTGCAGTTCCCAAGCTGGAAGAGCTCATACCACTCCATTGTGTAGTTTTTGCCTGTTAGAGAGCTCCTGAAACCCACAGCGTCATGCATAATTTTCTGGGAAAAGAAAAAAAACCAAACAACTAAAAAACCAAAATTTTAACATCATAATAACTTCAGTTTGGTCTGTACAGAAGATAAGATGTTGGGAACTGTTCTGTAACAGGGTGAGAGGAGGAGTTCCTGTAACATTTTGGATTCAGTCGCACTGATGCACAACACACTAGACTGAATCACACTCATACTTTTATCATGCTGTCTCAGAGCTTATCTATCCATCCATTGTAAATTCTGTTACTTAGAGGCAGATGCTCAGTGGGAGCTCATCATCAAAACTCAAGCTGACTTTTGAATCCTTAACCTCACAGGGGCATCAGAGTAATAAAGAGCAGAACCAAGTTACCAAGAACAGATCTTGGTAATGAAAGCCATAAAAGGAATGAGGTAAATATTCCTTTTAAAAGCTGTATAGTAAAAACATACATTCAACCTTAATTAACAACTGAAGCAATAATATTTGAATCTATTTCCATTTTTGACTCAGTGTGCTTGGTTTTGATGCTGCTATATCATGTTCACTAAAATTTCTTTATTCATTAGGAATCATGCTTTGAAGTTTAAATTTGCTACTGCTATAGCTATAAGTATTACTCAAGCTGAGATTCTTTCATATTTGCATGACTCCATGGAATTGAGACTTCAATTCCATAGTCATTACATTCAAGAAAGAACTGTAAAAGCAACCAGCTCCTCATGATCCATCATTCTGACCAGCTAGCTGTCCTCTCCTGATAGATATCAATGCTCAAGCAAATACAAGTTTTTAACAATAGAAAAGTTAATACACTGAGCAACTATTTCATCTGATATAAGAAGATAAATACAAGTATTTTCTTGATCCAGTGCTAGCACAGAAGACACCCAAAACATAATGGTGTGTGTATATAAAACACTCTCAATATGCCACTATATGGGGGAACACATTCAAACTCGCCAACAGTGCTGTTAGTGCTCTTTTCTTCAGCTGAGCTAAATCCTGTAAGGTTTGTTTGAAACTTAGTGCTCTTTGAGCATCTTTCCTATAGCTAGCCTAGCTTGTTTGCTTTAATACTCTCCTATACAAGCATATCCCAACCTTACAGCTCCCATTCTTGAAAACTGCTGTTGAATTCAACTGAATTTACCACTATAACTTTGTTAAAAACATCACCTTACCAAGTGTCCTAGTAAGTCTCCATATTTGAATTCCCATACTGGAGCCTGTAATCGATACACTTCAATGACATCCTCTTCTTTCATAAGTGGAATGGCAGAGCCAGTGGGACAGAAGGTGTAACGAGCTTGGCAGTAAGGATCAGTTTTTGGACGGTAATCAAAGCGCCTGTGTTGAGAAAGAGAAGCACACAGAATGATAAGCACAGCTCCATGGCTGGAGGAACTCTCATGCCTTCGTAAGGGCCCAAGTGGGAGAGCTTAAGTGTCCAGCCACCCCCAAAGACTGATTCTGTGATCCATGCACTGGAACACTTGGAGTACACAAGTTTGAAAGGCTGCTTAGGTGCACACCTGCAGAAACAGGACCTCAGGATTTTAAGGCTCAGGAATGCAAGTCATGTTGTTCACAGTACTGATAATGAAGGAGTGCAAATGATACAGATTACAAAGGGTGACATACAAAATCAGACAGACATAGATGCTGGATAAAGGATAGTTCGAGATCTGCCTCAAAAACATTCTCCTAACAGTTTGTCTATACAGAGATTGACCAGTTTGTTCTTCCTCTTCTATTGTAAAAGGTCTTCAGATTAAGTTATTTTTACTCTAGTATATTGCCAATATCAGAAAAAAATTTCATTACTCTAAGAACCTAGCTAGGATGACTGTTTCCATTCATTCCTATTAAACGTCAAAAACCAAAGACTGAATATTCTTACTTATCATAGTATAAACAAACAGCAAAGAACCTTTCTCACAAGTCTTCCTTTTCCAATTTCCTTCAGAGTCACTCACTGTATTTCACTTGAAACAAGGCATACACAGCTTGTCCAGATCTTGTAAAGTTTGCCTGAGAGTCTACCATATTCAGTTGCCCAGGGCTACCGAATGGCATAAATACCCCAGCCATGAAATGACTCAAGGACACGGGACTTCCTGAGCCATAATAAGGTCAGCAGCACTGTGACAGTGCCACTTTTCCCTGTGGAGTTCTTCTCCAAGCTTGCTGAGAACTTCAGCATGTCTGCCTTTGTTTTGTCCAGGTGAGGGGAGGGAATAAAATAATCCTCAAGAGTATGGCTGGAAAAAAAACACAAGGAAAACAAAGACTTATGCCAACCACATATTTAAGTCCTGTTTCTAGACTGTTTCCAGATTTTCAATTTCGTCTCACTGCACCTTGCATGTCACAAGAAGGTAATGAGCATGTTAAGAAGCACTAAAATCCCACATTTCTGAGCACTTGACACCAAGAGGCTTGTACTCCAGTGTTGACCATCCCAAGACTCAGCCTTGCCACTCGTGAACTTACTGGAAAATCTAAACAACTCGTGACTGAAAGATCAGCTCCTTCAGGCATCACCTGATGCAAATGTAACTACTAGGAATTACGCAACAGGCTTTCAAAATTTCAGATGTGCATTAGACGGCAGTTAAACACCTCCCTTTAATACAGCAAACCCGCATAAAATACACATGGCAAGCGTAGCCCTTCTGCTGAAGGGGCTCATTTCCTCAATACAGCCAAAGCCGTCGCTATTTTCGCCAGTAAAACGCCACCACGTGCACTCTTCTGCTGTCCCCAACACCACCAGGACTTCCCCTCGAGCTGAGGCAGCTTTGGAGCAGCGAACGGGATTTTGTACCACTTCATTCATCACGGGCAGAAGTGCGACGCAGAACTAAATTTTTTAAAAATAAAATAAACCGCACCCTAATTTCCTCATCTCAACTTTTCCGCGGGAGTTAAAGGCGTTTAAAGGGCGGGCAGTCATTCCCGGGGCAGCAATCCCTCTCGAGGCTGAGGGAGCAAAGCGCAGCCCTCGGCCTGGCGCGGGACTTGGCGAGCTAAACACACCAAACACCGCACAAATGACGGACGCCCCGTGATTACAAAGGGGAAGCTTTCACGGCCTCCTCAGCCTAATGAACAGACAGCAGACCAAACGCAGCGCTGGCGGCCCTGCCCGCGTCACTCACCTGTAGGGCACCGGCCAGCGCCGCCGCGGGGCGCGGAGCCCCCCCGAGACACGGGGCCCCCACGCCGCCAGGAGCGGCAGCAGGAGCGGCAGCAGGAGCGGCAGGAGCCGGGAGCGGCGCGCGGCGCCCATGGCGGAGCCGGGCCCGGAG
>VXAY01004930.1:862779-911031 GCA_013399855.1 Oxyruncus cristatus | reverse complement strand
GGGGAGCCGGCGGTGCCCGCCCAGGGCACGGCCTACCGGCGGGGGGCTGAAACAGGGCGGCTGGTTTCCCCCGAGAGGAGGCCAGCCGTGCGCCCAGTCGTCGCCGAAAAACGACACCCGGCTGAACTGCGACTGCAGTTTTCGGGAGACGCAGGCAGCCACGCGTTCCTTTCGTCTAGCCGGAGTATTTGTTGCCTGTAATTCCACGCATTGCTTTGGAGGCACTTTAAAGTTGGTGAAGGGTCTGGAGCACAAATATGAGGAGAAGCGGATGAGGGAGCTGGGAGTATTTAGCCTGGAGAAAAAGGGGGTTGTAGCCAGGTGGGAGTCGGCCTCTTCTCCCGGGGAACTAGTGACAGGACAAAAGGACACAAGCTGTACCAGGGGAGGTTTAAGTTGGACATCGGAAAGAATTTCTTCACAGAAAGGGTGATTAGACATTGGAATGGACTGCCCAGGAAGGTGGAGTCGTTGTCCCTAGAGGTCTTTCCCTTAAGGAAAGACTGGCCGTGGCACTGAGTGCCATGGTCTAGTTTACATGGTGCTGTTCTGTCATAGGTTGGACTCGACGCTCTCTGAGATCTTTTCCAACCCAGTTGATTCTGTGATTCTGTAAAAGACATCAAGTGCTCATCCTCACACTCAGAACCCGTGGAGAGGGGTGGTTTCTGGGTCTGGTCCCTGGACAATGAGGTGAGGCCTTACCAAAAGGCAGAGAGACTTTTGCTGTGATAAACCCTGTAAGCCCAAGCCTCTTCAGGCTACCAGAAAGTCTTGTCTGAAGCCTTTCAGGGCTTCGAGCTAAGTTCATATATATATCACCCATTTCAGAACACTTATTCAGGTTGTAACAACTTATGTTTTGGGGATTATGCAATTTATTCTCCTTTTCATGAACATGGTTAGAACTATCTTTCAGACGAACTAAGAGAAACTGTGAGGACAGATTTGCCAGCAGCATCCCTGCAGAAAACACACCTTTTTCCAGCTCTATGGAGTTCAAAATTGACTATGCTGGCATCAGTCCAGGAGGTTAAAGTTTGGTAGTCAGCAAAGTGAAAGCACCGGTGTATATTATTCACTGGGTAAATAATAACTGTGCTGTGAACTGTTGGCTATAAGGAGCCAGAGGAATATCCCTGCTCACTGAATAAAACTAAAGAACAATCAGTCCTCTATGTTTACTATGCTAGGCTATATCTTTAAACAAAACTGGAGGTGAAAACTCTGCATCCCACATAAAAATGCAGGATAAGCTGCTGAATATCAGTTTCAGTAATGCTGGGGCTAAGAAAGGTGTTCAGAAAACCTTAAAGCCTTTAATTTCAGCAATGTTTCTGTATCTCACTTCATTGCTGCCTGATTCTATGCTGCCTGTCTTTAAAATCCATGCCATTCAGCACCATACATTAATTTAATGCATGTATACATAACCTGTACATACCTGTATTTCGTATTTCATTTTTATCTCATACATGTTAATTGTGTCTGCTTTAAGGTAAAGGTCTGGTTTTGTTCTTTAGAAAAACAAGTATGCTTGTAATCATATGTGTTTCCTAGCTTGAGTGTAGTACAAGATGCCATCTCTTTCATCTGTTCAAAAGATACGTTTGGAATATAGCTGTAATTCCTGGGTTTAGAGATTTTAATGTGTAACTCTGAAAGTGCTTTATGAAATAAAGGAAAATAATTTATCCCTCCTATGAAACGGGGAGGTAAGGAAGTGAAATGACATAATGAATTTGCCGTAACTGGTCATTAGCCAAACTAGAAATGCAGTATGAACAGGTTCTTAGTCCTGGCTCAACGTAAGTTTGCAGTGTGGACTATTAAGTCTCTGCTGATGTGGATGCTGAAGGTGTTAGGCTGACTACCTAAGATGGCCAAGCTCTTGTTTTTGTTTTTTTTTTCTATTTTAATTGCATTTTTGTATCTCACTTCATTTCATCCCGCAGGAAACTTTTGCAGCAAGGTATTCTGGTTTTTTTCTTCTCATACAACCTAACTTATGTCGTAAACTGTATTAACATAGAAAATAAACGACTAATACATTTATGAATAAATATGCTTGAGCTAAAAAGCTCATGTGTCAGCAATTTGAGTCAGCGGCTGTCTTGTTTATTATGCAGAAACATGCCAAAGTCCCCATTATAAACCCACAGTGCTGATCCGTATCTTTGTCCAATAGTAGGTTTTGAGGAAAGATTGAGACTGCCTACAGAGATCATCTTTTGGAGTTGACAGGATTCCTAAATTTTTCTCATTTCCCAGATTATTTTTTTTTTATTAGTGAACCCAGATTATTTTTTTTTAATTAGTGAAAACTGAACATTTTCCTGAAACAGTGAAGAAGACTCTCGGTGATTTCCCATTATAAACCAGCACCTTCTCTGTCTCTGCTCTTGGCAGCAACAGCATGGACAGGACTGAGAGAAAGGGGAAAACAAACCCAGCTGCTGCAGCCAAAAGTTGTGGGTTTGAACAGATAGTTTTGAACAGGTACATGAGTCATCACACTGTAACAGTCACAGCAAAGAGGCTGTTGAACCTGAAGCCTCTCACAAAAATGGGCTGCTCAGGATGGTGCTTACACCACAGCTACACATCTACCAGACTATAGGCAGATGTGTAGCTGTGGTGTAAGCAGACTATGGCAATATGCCATTCAGTAAGAAACTCATGGTTATGTATGCATCACAGCAGACAAAACTACACATCTGGCAGCTGTACTGCTTACAGAGGGTTTTTTATACTCCCACTGGCATATGTTAGCTATTGAGTCAGCTGGATGCATACTGAGAAATACAAACATTACCTGAAGTCATACTGAAGCTACTCTGAAAGACAGGAGTTCATCAATCTGAGCTCCACTCTCCACCTCTGAGGGGTATGAAAGGAATCTTGAGAACAGGAGCCAGAAACAGGGCTCCTATGCACCTACACTGCTATGCAGTCTGGGATGCCACCTGAACTGTGAGCTGGGGCAGGAGAAAGCTAGGTCGTGTCTGCAGCAAGGGAGAATGGATGGGCTTTGTGACTGTATAAGGTAGTGCTAAAGGTTCCCCTCAGGTCCTCCTTGACCCTTGCAGGTAAGATGACAGCAGTGCTCAGGACAGGTGTGCAGTTCAGTGAGCATCTGGGATTGTGATGCTGCCCCTGCTTTGTCTGCCAGCTTAGGGGCCATGTGAGGGAAATTATTTCTTTCCAAGCTGCATTTGTAGGGGTGCTATGCTGAAGCCTTAGAGATAGGATGAGGGTTCGGGTAAGGATGCAGATGAAGTTCATCACAAGTTTTAAGCTACTAGGAACTCGCTGGAATCTGCTGCAGGATAGGGATAAGTGACCTGGTGAGTCAATTAGATGCAGTCTGTTAAATACAAAGAGCTTTCCAAGTCAAATTTAAGCTAGAGGGTAAATCTGTTGGTAGGCAACTAAGGCACATTAGAGCAGCATTTCCACTAAACATCTTTCTCAAATCCTGAGCACCAAGAAAAGGGCTGGGATCCAGGATGAAGCTATAATTAACTCCTTGAAGCCTACTCTCTCTCCCCATCAGGGTGTGTCGCTGCTTGCTCAAGGTCTGATAAAAACTGTTGTGAGGAAAATCAGAAACTGCTTCTGCTCTGCTGAGACACCTCAGTAGGGTTCCCTGCTCCTTTCCTGAAGAGCAGCTTTTAAGGTAAGGCTCTTGCCTCCCACCTGAGCTACACTGCAGCCATGCCTGCGCCCAGCTGTGTACTCCACTGATGCAGACCCAACCCATGCATCTGTCACCCCAGCTTAACCTTCGATCTGCCTTATGACTACAGACTTTTCTAGTGATTGGACTCTTCAGGGAACCTCACTGCTATTCAGTTTCTGAATGGGAATAACCATGTTGTTGTGGCTGGATCCAGCAACAGGCCCAGACACAGCAGGGCAGAGCCAAGCCCAGGACTATACTACTAGTATGCAAGGCCGATCCAAGAGGCAGGACTGAAGATGAGGGTACCCACAGCATCGTTTCACCAGCTGTGCAGGAAGACCAGCCCTTATGTCAGGACAACAGGAGACAGTACTGGACACGCACACCTACAGCACAGCCCAGGTGATGTCTGGATGTCCAGGCCTAAATTCACATAAAGCCCACAGGCTGCTGGCGAGAGAATGTGTGGGTGGGGGCCACAGCTGAGGTTAGTCAGGGTAATTATGGGGCTACTAGTGCACTGAGGGGCCTTGACAACAGCTTCTTCTCCCATCAAGGTGTATCCTCTCGCCTTGCAAAGATCTTCCAACCCAGTTGCACTTCTTGTGAAATGTTCTCATTGCTACTTGCTTTTGTTGGCCTAGGCCAGAGAAGAGTCATCACAGGGCTACTTCAGGGTGATGCAGAGCCAGAGCAAGGACATGTCATGAGGTGGGATGAAAACACAGACCTAAGGCAGACGCAGAGGGCCTTGACAAGGTCACAAAGTCAGGGCAGGGACATGGCACAAGCAAGTTAGAGCTAGATCATGGAACAGAGCCAGGGCAGTTATAGAGCTGGCACAGAGACGTGACATGGAGGACCTGAAGTAGGATGGAAATATCACATCCCAAACAAGTCTTAGGATCTGTCCAGGAAAAAGGGCCACTTATAATGTGAATCTGAGGTCCATCCAAGAGACAGGGCCAGAAACAAGGATGGAGATGAGGTTACTGACAATTCAGGTCCAGGGTCCATCCAGAAAGACTAGCTAGTAAGTTAGGACAGAAAAAAGCAGGGTATCCCAGTTCTGAAGGTGCTCAGTTTCCCAGCTCTAACATTAACCCTGGCCCTAACACAGAGCAGAGTTTGGAACTACACTCATATCACCAAACATGCAATGAGTTTAAACTCCTTCCAGGCAGCGGCTTCCTCCTAGCTCTCAAACATCTCAAGGACTCCAGGGGGATTGCAGCTCTGGAGACTCTCAGTGGAGTCACTGCAGTCCTGCTCAATCCTAAGAGGCAGAATATGGGCTGTGGTGGACACTGAGCTGAAGCCCTACATTCATTTGGAGCAAACACTGCCAAGGGGTCTGCCCTTCAGCAGGGAACTTCCCTATTTTCACCCTTTCTTGTTCCAGAATCTCCCTATCGTCCCACACAGACTCCCAACCAATCAGTATTCAACTGAATGCATTTTCCTACAGAAAAAGGCTTTGCCTTCTTCATATGTCATTTTTTTTTGTTCCAAGCCTATGCACTCTTGTGTCCTCTGCAAAAAATCCATACTCCAAATTTTTGGAAGACATATTTTCTCTACAAGATCCAGCATTTCAGCCTTCTGGTCCAGTAAAAGTGTAAGTTCTCATTATGAAGCCCTAGTTTCTTCCTATTATAAAAGAGGCAGCTCATGAAAAATGAAGGACCAAGAGCTGAGAGATCTTGCTGAAAGCCAATACAGCTGATCTCTGGTGTGGCATTTGTGTGCACAGTCCTAAGAAGGAGACTAGGGATGGATTCCGTTTGGTTCCCTTGAGCAATGCCTAAGCAACTAAGCTGAGAGTGGGTGAAAGAAGAAAGGTTTTCTAAAAAAACTGTGTTTTTTCTGCTAAAACGGAGCAGCTCCTTAGAACACAATATGAGGTTAAGGGTGCCAAAAAGAACGTGGGTCTGATAACCAAGAGTATCACTGAAACAAACAGCATCAGGACCCAGCAGTACTGCTGGCCGCTACCCAAACTCCACTTTTTTTGGCTTCCAAAGCAATTTGGAAGCCAATTTTCACTACTCGATTATAGCCCTATGCGTTAAACAAAACAAACAAAAAAACACACCTCACACCTATACCCCTGAGCCTCTGCGAGGTCCTGCTGGAAGCAGAGCAACTTTGGGACTAGCGACAGGAATGCAGACGTGTTACAACACTGTTAAGGGTCACTGCAGCACCATCACGGCACTGCCCCGCTGCGGCGAGCAGGCCAGGAGAGAGAAGAGGACGAACACACGCCTGAACCTGTTTTGCTTAAAGGCACATCTCACTTGTTTTCCAGGTTTCCTCATTTGTTTTCCACACCGCCCGCCCCTGCGGCCGCAGAACATGGAGACCGCTGCGGAGCCCAGGGGCGCAGGCGCGGCAGGAGGAGGAGGGACGGAGCCGCCAGGCCTGGATTCGCGACCTGGAGGGGCCCTTTCCCGGGCCTGAGGAATGCGGGGGAGGCTGCCATGGGCAAGCGGGTGGCCCTGGTACTGGCCGGCTGCGGCGTCTTCGATGGCAGTGAGATCCACGAGGCGTCGGCGGCGCTGGTGCACCTGAGCCGAGCCGGCGCCGAGGTAGGAGGGGGGCGGGCCGTGAGTGCGTGTGTGTGTGGCGGAGGGCGTGTGTGTGGATGTGTGCACGGCCCGGTGTGCCGGGCTCCTCCCGGCTGTGTGTAGGACGCCTGTCTTTGCTTCCCTGAGCAGCCGAGAGCCCCCCGCCTTGGCCGTACCCCCACGCCCCGGTGGCTCCCGCTGTTTGTGGGATCGGAGCCCCTCCCGGTTTGCGATGGTCTTTACGCCACCACTGCACACTACCGCTCCTGCTCAGCCATAACCTTCCTCCTTACGTTGTCTCCTCGCCTTTTTTATTCATCCCCCCCGCCCAAAGACGTGCGTGTTCCCCTGACAGGAGCTGAGGTCACACGCAGGCGGCTGAACGAGACCGAGAGGGCATCTCGTGGATGCGTATAAATATCTCAAACGGCGGGTGCCAGGGGGATGGTGCTGTTGCAAAATGTGGACTATGTCATGATTATCCTAAGTCAAGATGTTACTTGATGTAAGATCTTTGTGTACTTTCAAGCCTAGTCAGCAAGAAATGAGACCTAATCAGTGAAACAGGCAGCAGCTGGAATCCCTTAGTCAAGGACATCCGGGAACTAACAAGCTTTAAGGATCAAGATGGTATTGTATATCAGTAGAACAGATAGCAGTTAGCAACCCTTACTCAAGGGCATCCAGGAACTAACAAGCCTTAAGGATGTATTAAATCAAGACCTTGGTGTATGTCAGTGTATAGATTGCTTACTTGGCAAAATGCTCAAGGTCCAGGTATCCTATAGCTTAACTATGTTCATTATAATACTAAAAATTAATGCCTACAGGTCAAAAAGACCCCTGCCCAGGTGAAGACCCTTCCCCTGAGCACATGTAGAAGTTTGCTGGGTTTATGTAACTTGTATGGCAATTACTAACCAATCATAATAGAGGGGCTGTACTTGGAAAGTTACTAACTCTGAATTTCCGTGCATAAAACACAGCGTGAAAAGTCCAGTTGGTGTGCTTGATTTGTGGAATACCACCAAGCACCCAGGCTTGCATAGCTCTGAAACAAATAATCACTGCTTCTCTCAAGTGTGTAATTATTGACTTGTTACACATCAGGTAACAAATCCAATTTTGAGGCAACAGTGCCAGACTCCTTTTGGTGGTGCCCAGCTACAGGACAAGGAGTAGTGGTCATAAACGAAAACACAAGAAATTCCACCTTATGAGGAGGAATTTCTTTATGTTGAGGGTGGCAGAGCATGGAATAGGCTGCTTGAGGAGGTGATGGAGTCTCCCTTTCTAGAGACATTCAAAACTCACCTGAACATGTTCCTGTATAACCTGCTCCAAGTGACCCTGCCTTGGCAGGGGGGTTGGACTAGATGATCTCCAGAGGTCCCTTCCAGCCCTAACAATTCTGTGATTCTCTGAACCCAGGAGCGAGGAGTGGCTGGAGACCTATCCCTGCTTCTTTGGCTGCAGGGAGCTGAGGATGTATTAAAATCCTTGATCTTCATTCCAGTTGCTTTTGCAGCTCTCGCTGGGGTTCCCCTGCTTGTTTTCTTCTCACTGTTTTGGGGCTCTTTTTGTTACACTGGGAGTTTGTCAGAGAACCCTGGGCCACAACACAGTGGTGTGCTTTGGTCCTGTCTGGGGCTTCAGGTGGCAGAAGGTGGTCACTGTCTGCGTGTAGCCGCACTCAGGTGTCTAATGGTAACAACAGCACACTCATATTTAGCACAAATATGTCATCTCTGAGCAGTCTGCAAAGGAAGCTTCAAAACAGACACGAGAAAACAGCCCCGGCCCTACACTTTTCATGGAGCTTTATATTTTGATGCAGCATTCCCCTTTTGTGTCTAATCAAAACAGGGTCCTCAATGTTTTGTTTTTCTTTTCTGGTTCCAGTGTTTTAGAACAGTGGTAACTCTTAATGTCTGCACTAGAAATGCTTGTAAAGTTTGCATCTTTAACTTTTTAATGTCAAACTTCGTTAGCACTTTCATGCCATAACAATTAAGAGCAACATTTCTTCAGAGTCAGCTGTGTGTCCAGTTGGGCTGCTGGTATAAATTATGGTGTTCTGTTTGTCCTTGGGGTTATCTGCAGAGGAGAGGCAGGCCATGGCAAAATCAGTAAGCTTAATGCTGGTGTAAGAATGCACTTCTGTCAAAATGCTGCAGGAATAGGATGGGGAGAACGGATGGGTAAATACAGCCATTCTCCCCATCCTACTCCTGCAGCATAATATATCTTATGTCACTTTAGATACTTAATGTGTGATACATCCATGCCGTGGAATCCACTTAACATGGATAAGAGACTTCAGGGACAAAACCTGTTTTCATTAAATGATCTTTATTGTGCCCAATAGGTATGAGTTCTGTTTACATTCACAAAATTGTTTTATCTCTTTACTAGGTGAAGATATTTGCCCCCAATATTGAGCAAAGAGATGTAGTCAATCACCTGAAAGGAAGTCAAACAGAAGAGAAGAGAAATGTGTTAGTTGAAAGTGCCAGGTTGGCAAGAGGAAACATTCAGGATTTGGCTGAACTGAAAGCTGCTGAATTTGATGCGGTCATTTTCCCTGGTAGGTACTCAATATATTTATTAATTATTAAGTCATTAAGTTCACTAACTTTCAAGTTAATGTAAGCCAGAGTGTTCTTTTGGTGTAAGTTAAGCATCACACTATTCCTTCTTTCTAAAGATTGTGAAAACTTCAGGTACCTACTTGCCAACAAGAACACTGACCAGAGTACAAAAATAGGATCAGAACTTGGCGTTACATGGCAATGCCTTAACTTTAGGGCCTCTGAAATGGTTGGCAGAATAGAAGGTTGCCAGATAAATTATATTCCCTCTCAGATGTGAGTACATTCTGTTTTAATTATGTATCTGCTCTGCTGCTGATCAAGTTAAACTAAACATGTCTGTGGATAATTTTTTACTTAGAGACCACAAAATTGCCTTCCAGACAGAGGTAATTGTACTCACTTTTAGAAATGAAGAAACCAGAGCATCATGAGGAAATTATGAGTTGCTGAAGGTCACTTTTCAGAATATTCATAGTACTGTTAAATACTACCTTCGTGATTGGGCCTAAATGTTAATTTAAAGTAAGGCCAGCAGAGGGAGCGTGTGTATAACGCAGAGAAACCTTCTACCAGCACCAAAATTGTGTGTGTGATACCAGGGCTGATCGGGGCAGGAAGTAGAGGCTCACAGATGTTTTCAACGTTGATTTCATGCTTTTGTAACCTAGGCTCTGGGGGTTGCTTTAATAACTGTTAGAGGGAAATAAACCCTATTAAGTTTGAAAATTAAAATCTTACCTCAGAGATTTCAGATAACACTTGAAAGTGAGCAAATTGGGAAAGGAAAAATACTGAGAATGCAAAGCTTCTTGATGTTGTCCATTGAAATACTTGTGAAAATTTCTGTATGTTTATTGTAGAAAACTTGATGTCATGCACATTCATAAAGAATCAAGTGTAATAACTTACTAATAACCTTACTTGGATTAGTCTGATGGTTATAAATCCAGGACACAAAGGGAATATAAAATACAATCTGTTTGTACAATTAAATGAAGATTAAATGCAAGTAAAGGTTTGTTGTAACTAATTTCTAGAAAGACAAAATGGCACTATTTTTAATAAGAAATGATGGCATCATTCACAATTTTTTTGTCTCAGAATATCATGTTATAATTTCCTTTGTATGTAAAATCTCCTTTGTTTTTATGGTGTTAATCTCTTTGGTTTTAAGTCCAAAAATAATTCTAGGGTATAGGGGGGATAGCTGTGACACCCCCTTAATGATAGACTGTGGAAAGATCCACTTTGCATGGAAATCACACAAAGGTGAAGACAAAATGGATCTGATGCACAAAATGGACCTTTATTGAAGGGGAAGGCTAGCTTTTATGTGGTAAGGCATGGAATGCTTGGAATTTGGGAGGATTCAAGGGAGGTACATGCAGAGAAGTGTCTATAATTGGTTAAATTGTGATAAAACTTATCCTATTATGGGAAGGGAAAGTACAGAATGAGGAAAAAGCTATAAATCTTAACTACAAAGAGCCAATAAACAAAAGAATTACATTCAGTGAATAGAGAAGAAGCTAACACTGATTTAAACTGCAGGTTACATATAAAGTAAGATTTTTCTTCTAACAACATTGTTAATAAATTGAATAGACATAATACTCTCGTAATATGAAAAGTAGTCTCTGAGGTAAGAAGTTATTTGTTGTCCAGTAGTTCAGCTGCATTTCAAAGCTGTCCTTTTCTTCAGTTCTGCTTTTCTTCAGAGGTTTTTCTCCACCAGGAATAAACATCTTGTGGGCAACTTCCAACACTAGGGAAGGAGAAATGCTCTCCTATAGTTGCTTAAGTATCAAACTAAAACTTGAGTGTTGATTACTGTGTAGGGTCAAATCACTGTTTGCATTACTCCTGTGAATTGCACACTTCTACTTTTAACTAGTATTGGTCTTTCTTCCGATCCCTCTCTTTCTTACTGAGGGGTGCATAACAGATGGTGCAGCTGTTCTAGTGACGAGCAAATGAATGGGACTATTTTCTGTTTGTCTATTTGCCACTTATTGAGACAAGAATAAGCTTTCTGGCAAATATATATAACCTACATGGAATAAAAAAGCATGCAGTTAAACTTTTAACATTGTAAACCCATCATTTACAGGCTACAGTTACATCATTAGACTTTCAGTACAGTAACTTAACAGTCCTAGGTTATGTTGTAAAAGATTATGTTGTAAAAAAAAAAAAAGCTACTGTCTGATATCGAATTTAATGGCTTTTAGCAGCGCCTTACATCTGAGCTTTTTGTTTGGGGTTTTTTTTTTCAGGTGGTTTTGGTGTGGCAAAGAACTTGTGTTCCTGGGCCATAGATGGCAAGAACTGTACTGTCAACGAGCACGTGAACTCCACACTCCAAGCTTTCCACAGTGCTAAAAAGCCCATTGGTTTGTGCTGTATATCACCAGTTCTGGCAGCTAAAGTCTTTCCTGGTTGTGAGGTTACGGTTGGCCAAGATAAAAATGTAGATGGACGGTAAGAAGGAAATGGATGGAGGTGATTTACGTGGGAATTAGGATATTGGCAGTCTTCTGTGCAAAAGTTTCTTTATTTATTGTGCAGTGTGAGGGCTAATGAGTCACTGGGTGTAGCATCTGCCAGTCTTAAAAGTGAGAGAACAAGTGGCTTTTACAGGATCATAGCTGTGCAAACATGCAGGTGACCAGGGATATCAAGTTATTTTTTCTCGTTCCAGTCATGGCAATTGAGGAATAGATTTTAGCTTTGAAGGCCATGATTCATCTTGCCAATGTGCAAATGAAGAACAGGCGTTTGGCCAGCTGGCATTCAGAAACTTGGTACCGTGTGGTAATTTCAGGGGCTGTTTAAATTGCTTCTGTGGGCTTTTGTCTGCTTATGGATTTTTAATAAAGTTTTTCTGGTCATAGTGGTTTGGGGCCAGTTTAGGGGAGGCAGATGAGAACAGGGCCTGGCAGAAGTCAGTGGTACTTCAAGAACTGTCAACTCCTGATAAAACTTCTGAACTAAATTTGCCAGCAGCGGCAGCGAGTGATTGCATCTGTTCCTCCTTTATCCTCCGAAAACCAAAAATCAAAATTCCTCTGCATAATACCAGAGGATAATTTTGCATGGAGGTGTTGGAAAAGGTGTAACATGTCTGCAGGTTCACCAGGCTTCTCTCAAACCTTCAAGGATCAGTTATGGCTGTACTTGGTATCATTTTCTAAACTTACTGAAAGATGGTTAAAAACAGAATTGTACCTTCTGACATACCATGGCTCTGCATTTTAGACCTTGTTTTCAAAGGTCACTTAGTGCATCCAGAAGGGATGGGAGAACCTGACAGTAGCAGCCCCTTTAGCTCCCTTGACATCATCACATAAAAAGTCACTTAGATATTATTGTAGTTCTCTCATTCTAGTTACATTGGCAGAACTTTGTGGTTGTATCATCTCTTTATGTTAATTGAAGTATTTTTATTTACAGATTTCCTGATGCTGAAACAGCATCTGCTATAGCAGAGCTTGGATGTAAGCACATTTGCAAAAATGTAAATGAATCCCATGTGGATAAAGCAAATAAAATAGTTACTACCTGCGCTTTCATGTGCAAGGCTCCTCTGCATGAAATCTTTGATGGAATCGGAACAATGGTACAAGAAGTCCTGAAACTTGCCTGACTGGAAGCATACAGACTTCTGCAAGGAAATCAGTGTAGCTAAGCATAAGTATTTAGCTGCCTTTGATTGTACTAATAAAATAATGCAACTGCATTGTTTGTTTTTTGGTGGTTTTTTTACTCTTTTATACATCAAATGGTTATTGCTAAGTTTTTCTAGTTCTCTTCTAAAATAGAAGCCATTTGTTGAAGGTGTTTTTTTTTTCTCATAAACAAATGTGTTCAGTCTCGAAAGTGCGGTGGAGTTTTATCACATCACCAATGATCATCAGTAGTTCACATTTGCTGTTACCCAGCTGTAATTACAAGCTGAAATAGGTGCAAATGAGTCTGCTTACTTGTGGTATAGATGAGTAAATTAAGTCTGCATTATAATCAGAAGGGGAAAAGAAAAATATGTGGTTATTTGGGTTTTTTTCTTCTGTGGTAAGTTTTTAAGCAAGTATAAGAAATGGACTTCTGAAATTTTTGCAGAGCCCTCTAGGTAAACCAAGATCCAGCACAAATGAAAGCACTGTATGTGGAAAATAGACAAGTTTTGCTCTAATAAATGGAGCCATTTGAGATTTAGTTAGTAAAATGAATTAGTTTTGTTTCATGATTTTTTTTTGCATACATAGTTTAGTACCCTGAGGAAGATTTTATATATGTTAGAACACATGCTTTGATCTTACAAATTGTGAACAAAGGTTGTCAGCTTCTCTTAGTACAATATGTCAAGGCTTTATATTCCTGAAGGAACAAAAAAATTCCCAGAATTCGTTATCAAAGTGTATTGATTTTTGCTGTGGACACTTAATTGCCTCGCATAAGAAGTGTTCTGATGCTCCCAGGTCCCTGTCACTCGTGCCAAGTGTACTGTAGCCTAAGCTTTGCCGTGCCTGAAGGGATCTAAACTGTCATCGTGTGCTAATCGTGTCATGTTGAGCAAGCACCTTGTAACTGGAGAGGGAATAAAACAGGAACAGATCTGTACCACAGAGCAGCCAAAAGATGGAACTGGGAAATAACACTTTTATGACGAGGAGTGTTGAGTTGTCCCTGTAGCTCGGCAGCTGGTGTGATCAGGACGAGTGCTGGCCTTTAGCCCATCAGTGCAAGGCCAGTCATTACAGCAGAGCCTGATGTGTTGCAGAGTATCAAGTGCTACTACTCTGTGTGTGCTGTGCTTATTTTAGCACAAATGTCAAAGCTCAGATGTAACAGGTGGCCTCTTCAAGGAGGCTGTAGAGATAAATCTATGGAAATAAATTATATATAAAGGCTTTATTATTCCCTGTCCTTCTAACAGTGATGATTTTCACAGACACAGCACTTCCATACTCCTCCAGAATTTGGATTTCCTCTATGGAGTTATTTAGGAGAAGCAGAACATAGATTTTTGGCAGAAGAGCAGGGAAATTTTTGTGTTGTGCACAAGCAGCAAGTGCTCTGCCTCTAGAGGAACAAAGACAGCTGAAGTTGGCTGTGCCAGCAGAGGATCGTCTGTTCAGCCTGACTGAGCTCTGCACATATGCACTAAATTATTTACTTAGTCAAAACCTGCGGTACTGGACTGAACATGGTTCTTGTGTTACAGGAGTCTTATTTAAAAGTGCTTCAGTCACTAAACAAGAGTTTGCCCTGAATTTTGTGTTTGCTTTGTGAACAGCATCTAGCTGTCAGCTGGACCATTCAAAAGCGCAGCTTCTCTGAAAGCTCTCTAGCTGACTGTCCTGATAGAAATGTACCTAACACAGAACAGTCCTCTGCTTTTTCCAGGTTGTACACAGTCTCTATAATGGCTTCTGTGGCTTCTGCGGGCAGGACACTGAGGGCATTGGACTTAAACTTTTTCTCCAAGTCTTGCTTTTTCAGAGGTTTCCTCCAGTGTCCGTAGAACGCATCGCAGCGGTCACTGATCGTGTTGCCATCCCGAAGTGTGACAATCACTTTGCAGTAAAGACTCTCAAAGCTGGGTATGTTATCAGGAGGGTGCTCCAGCTCTGTTTTGCAGAGGAGCTCCTGCAAGGCTGGCCGGTGAATATTCTCATTGGTGAAGGACTGAACTGACATGCTGCCATCCAGCAAAGCAGAGCACGCAACAAACTGGAAGGAATGTCGTGCTTCATGTTCTGAGGCTGGGCTGGGTCTGTTCACATATTTGACCTCAGGGACTTTGAGAATTACTTTATCAATTTTATCAAGAGGGAGCAAGTTGCCACTGCTCTCCACAAGCTTCCTCCTAACAGAAGATGCTGCATCAGCCACCCAGTGCGTTCCAAGATGAGCGGGAAAGCGTTTGATCGCCACATCTTGCTGGTCCAACAGCCAGGGATAAGACTGCAAGGTTGGCAGAGTCTGAGGGTTATAATCTGTATAAAAGGCACCTATCCCCGACTCCATGTCCAAGATCTGTTTGTTTCCTTGAAGGCCCTGTGAAGCTAAGCAAGCTGCTTCCAGTCCATGCTTGGCAGCATTGCCAACGTGGAGGGGCTTTGTTTGGGTTGCTGCATTAGCCAGCGGGGCACCTGCATAGGAAGCAGCAATGGCCAAGGTATTTTTACATCCCAGCTGATCAAGAGCTAGCAGTTTAGCACAAGCTGCTGCGCTCCCCATTGTACCAACCACAGTCGGTGGGTGAAACCTGAGAAAACAAAAATATCTTCATTACCGTATTTCAAAAATTAACTGAATTCACTGTATACACAAGCTTTCTATTCACAGCTGTGGAGGACAGATTGGACAATAATGAAACATACATTCGGAATTCATGTGCAGACCTAAGGGAAAGAGTTGTCACTTTCCCCCAGGAACAAGTTAAACTGGAACAGTACCACTTGCAATAGGGCCTCCCCAGAAAACAATTGAAAGGTTAGAACTGTTCATGGTTCAAAGCATACTGAACAGAATAATGGCAAAAGCATCACAGTTTATACTCATCTATAAATTATTCTACATAAAAGTCACTTATAAATTTGTATTTAATATAATATTTATTATAATAATTTAAATTTATATATTATTATAAGTCTATAATAATTTATAGCCATCTCTAAATTACACTTATCGGGAGAGGCGAGTTTTGTTTTTCTGAACTAGTTTTGCAAAATTAATGGAAAGAACACACAGGAAATAGCAAGAAGACAACTAGGCCATCCCACACTTCAAGGCTTTCCCCTAAGCACACCCTATCTTCTTGGGCTCTGCTCTGAGCCCAGCACTGGTGACTCCTTTCTGCTGAGAGCAAGCTGCTGTTTGCACGTGAGGCATGATTGTATGTATTCACGAACACCTGAGATTTCTGATGTTAATTGTTGCCCTTTTGCTGTTCTTTTTTATAGGTAGGAAGATCATCAACTCCTTCTTGTGAATTGGTCAATGCTTTCAAAAAGAAATCTATTAACTACAGCATAAGGACTCAAGTAAGTTCATTTACATTTAAGATGCCCCCTTCCTAAATTTCCAGACAAACAGCATGGAAAATATGAATAACTGTGCCATCTGTATTTTAACTGACATGTAATTAAGTTTATTTACATTGAGAAAAAAACCTTCCGCTCAACTTTGTACTTGAAACATTTGTATGTACCTTTTTGGAATATTCCTGGCTTCACTGGAGAAGCGCAGCAGCCGACCTTGCACTTCGATTCCCACATTGAAAGCTAAGAGCAGATCAAGACCTGAGATTTTTTTCTTCTGAGGAAAGGCCTCTGAGAGTGCAATCACAGCCGGGAGCACAGCCCCGGATGGGTGTGTGGCTGGATGCCAGGTGTCATCAAAATCCATTGAATGCACCTAATGGAAAAAGAAGCATTGTTTTGTGATTAGAAATAAACTCGGACTTGGCAAAAAAACTCGGCTCAGTCAAATGGAACTACTGTAATTGGTATAAAAAAGTACCAAAGAACTAGATTTTCCTTAGAAAGCAAACCTTCAAAAGTCTTTAAGACCTTTACTCCCAACATGGCTCCCTGAGAAGTGGTAATGCAATAAAAACCTTGCCTCAAAGGAGTATAATTCTAATTCAAGTTGCACCAGCCTAAAACCAGTATGACAATGATTCCTTTTTCCTGCAATTGGTTTTTGCTGCTTTAATTAGACTTGGATAATTAAAGCAGCAGTTCTTGGTCCACCGTGTGAACGGTGAATTTGCACTTCACCCAAAACATAATGAAATATAAACATAATGAAATTGCTTCCCCAGTGCTACATCTGATGCTGCCATTAGGACTCACACCATACAGCTGTAGCAGTCGAATCCATACTGCTCAATGAAAGTTTTATTATCAGAACTACTTCTCCAGTGCAACTATCCACAAGCCTGCAAATGTGCAGGAGGCTTTAGCCTGAACTTTCAGCACATTGAAACAAGACTTGTCACATAAGGAACCAGACTCCCTTGAATTGCTGGGATTAGGAGAAAGCTACAGTCTTAATACTGGGATGAGCTGCTTAGCCTGAGAAAGTATCCAAAGTGGTGCTTCTCTTAACTCTGCCCAGAGCCCAGCTGCTCATGAAGATGTTGGACATTCCCAGCATGACCTATGGCTGCTGTTCTGGTAGCAGGTGGCTCCAGGCACCAATGCAGTGCAGTCAGTGTTTGTAATGTACTGCCTATCAGACACGTTCTCTCCCCGACAAAGTTTTGAGAATCCTTGAGGACCTGAGAGCATTAGGGACAGCGTTTTTAATAGCACAGTAATACTTCAAAAACTGACCTTTGCATTTATTCACCCATGTGTTACTTCAGAGCAAACTGGGAAGGTGCTCAGGCTCCCCAGTGCTCAGGTTTTGTTTCCCTGTAATACTGGAAATATGCACTTAGGAGGACTGTGTTTCTGAACAGATAGAAGAAAACCTAGTCTCTGCCTCAAAAAACTTTGATACCATCTGGGAAGATGCCCTTCAGTGCAGGATAAGGAAAGTTGTGTCCAACACCCAGTAAGCTGCGTTTCTGCTGTCTTCAGTAAGTGCTTATAACTGACTTGTGACCGAGATGTAAACTGAAATAATCACATACCTGCTAAAGGCCAGATTTGAATATCACAAGGGCTGCTATGAGCTGAGAGGTACCAGATCTCATTTCCAACATAATTTCCTCTACATTGGAAATGAGTTTTTAAATTGGACCTCTGATTTTGTTGTCACACTAATTTAAATAGGCTTAATAGTACCATTTCCTTGGTTGGTCACCTTCTCTAGTTTTGCATAATTGCCAAATTTGTCTACCCCACCTCTCATGCATCTTTCAATTTCAAATGGTTTCAGCCTCAATCTGAATTTAGACAAATGTCTGGGGAGTCAGTTATTGCTTTAATGACAAAGTATGTGTCCAAAAGATATAATTGGCTTTTGCAAACTGGGTAACCGAAGTTACCCGGTGTGATGTGACTTGTGATGTTATATGTGTGTTATCTACATGTGCATCTGTCTGTGTTTTTCTGTAGATACGCTTTGCCGGTTGGTGAGGAATTTGGATCCCTGTGAAATCAGTGACATCTAGAGTGTCTCTTTCTAAGCAGATGTAGCAAGGTTGTAACAAGCTGTAGAGTTCTGACCTTTGAAAACAGTCCCAGGTCCCACATTAAAGGTACGGTATGCTATTGAGTGGGATCAGATATATATTACAGCTTAAGCTCAGTCTCATTGAAAGGAAGTTGAAGCACATGAGGAGAACTGTCTAGGAAAGTTTTGTAGCAGGCTTCAGAATAAGCTTTTTGGAACATTCTGTTCTCTCTAGAGCAAGAATGGCATCAATTAGTGTGATTTAAGAGCAAATAAAAGAGCATCCCTTACAGCCACTCCATTCACAAAAGCTGCATACAGAGGAGGCAGTCGGAAATCCAAGTGGCCCCAGATGGTACTGGATAAATCTGAGCTGTAGATCTGAAACAAATTGACATCAGTTATTTCAAAGTCCTGAACCTAAGGATGAATGTGTGCTATATCTCTGATGTAACCGAGACCAGACCGTACCCTCTCAGGACCTAACTGCTCCCTTTTATGTGAAAAATTCCGTTCTTTCAGAAAGTATGACAAGAAACTCAGTTTCCTGTTGGCTTATGTTCTATTCCACTCAAACAGAGCTCAGGAGGCAGACCTACACCATCCCCTTGACCACTCAGTACCTTCACAAAACCTCTGGGTACTGATATCTCTTCTCACCAGCCATCGACAGTTCCCTCAGAATCACAGAATCAATTAGGTTGGAAAAGACCTCTGAGATCACCAAGTCCAACCTAAATGTCAGGACTGTCATCATCCTGTTGGGGAAGACGCCCAGTTAAAGGTTGTGGTTTTCTGTGTTTTAGTGAGACCCTGAGTAAATGACAGATGGCCTCCTGGTGCTGGAAAATGAATCAAAGTACATGGTTTGGAAAGGGGTGTTCTCTGTGGGAAGAGACCTGTCAGCACACAGAGCTTTGGAGCATAAGTCAACTAGGCAGGTCTGAACGATAAAATAGTGGGCTAAATTCCTCCTCATTGATGCACTCCTGTGTTGGAAGGGCTTTTCCTCAGGGTCAAGTAATCCTCTAGTTTAAGGAGAGCAAGGCTAAAGGAGAAACATGGCTAATGTACCTTAGACAACAATCATGTTTTATGGACTGGAAGTAAACCACTACTAATTCTCCCTCCCTTTAACTGTCCCTTAATTTGAAAGGCTGGTGATAAGTAGTGTTTACTTTGCAGATGTTTTTAATACAATCTCATAGGTGAAAGAAAGGAAAGGATTCTTAATTCACCGTGTTTGCAGAGGGGGATCTTAGGGTACAGACTGATACACCAACTGTTGCCTGTCCAGAGTGAAAAGTAACTTGAGCACTGAAGTTTTCCTGTCTCCAGTGGAAAGAAAACCATGTCTTTCCTTCCATCCACAAAAGAATTTCACCACGGCAAAGTTTCCCTTTTATAGCTCAAATTTTCCCTTGCTTTTCTCAAAGCTAAACCTTAGAGTGTGCTATAAATGCCAGACACTTTACCTTACTGTACTGTATCACTTTGTGGCAGACCTCAGTGCTGGTACCCAGAAGCCCCACTCCAAGAGTATCCAGAATCATTCGTTTGCTTCTCTCAATTACTTGGTCTGTCAAATGATTTGCATTCAAACCATGAATCACACTGGCAAAATTTCCCGTAATTGTCTAGGAAGGGAAAAAATAAAGAAAAGGAAGAAGTAGATATTTATCTATATTTAAAGTAAACTCTATTTTTTTTTTTCTTTCCTCTTTTTTTGCTTTCAGTTTTGGGCTACTGCTTAGCATGCTGGCCATTTCTGTTGCCCTGCCCCTGCTTACATGAATTGCATCAGCATAACTAAGGTCTGAATTCTTCCTCTTTTTATTCCCAGAAATGCAACTGTGTTATTTATGCTTTATTTATATTTTCATCATCCTCCTTTTCTGTTCTGTATTTCTTCTGCTTTCTCACTGACTTGAGTCCTTGAGAGTATGTACTGCAGGTGCTATAACTTTGTAAGATTATCTCTATCAATTTCTAATGACTATTCACGCACACACATATAAAACAAATGGAAGTAAAAAACATCTGTCTTTCCATAGCACCTTCTTATTGCTATTTAAATCAGTGGGAAAATGGCATTTCAAGCCAGTGCAACCACTACCACATAAGAAGGCAAGATTTCATCTCCCTGATTAGCAGCATTATTATCCCAAATTTTGCCGAGCTTGGAGCTCAGTGGGAGGCAGGACTTGGCAGCCCTACCTTGCACATGTTGCTCATAGCTTCCAGCTCGCATTGAATTCACTCTCAGCTGGAGTCCCATCTTTTCTCCAAGGCAAGATCTTGCCTCTTTGAAAAGCAGTGGCTTCTTGTTCCTGGATCATGCTGATCTGGGAATTATATATATTCATTTTCCTCTCCTATTGGCCTATTAGGCAAATTCAACCTGCTTCTTGGCTGGAGCTGTGAGCTGCTGTTAGTATCTATATTAGAAACTAATCTAGAACTTCCCCTCTTGGACCATTAGAAATGTCCCCCTGTAGAGGTATGCAGTATAGAGACAACCAGTCTATACAGACAATTTCTTTTTTATATTGGCAGTACTGAATATATATCTTCTCTCTCTTTGGAAATTGTCTCCTTCCATTTCCCCTCATCCTTCCCCCTCCTTTACTCCCCTGCACATATCCACAAAGAGTTATGGTATTTCCTTTTGACCTTCATTTCCCTAAGTTAAATAAACCAAACAGCTGTTCTGTCCTTTCTAATACAAATTCAACCCTACTATGCTCGTATCCTTTCATTGCATTGTTCACATTGGATTCCTGTTTTTCTAGCAACGCTGAACAGAATTGTACCTGTTAACACAGGCAAGTTCTCACTCAGTGTTGTTCTAAAGCATTAAGACTATCTTGAGAAAGCAGTTACAAGCAGTTTAAAGCAGGTGAACCCCATATCCCGTACTGCACCTACTGAAATACATAGAGCGAGGATACAAAAGCTTAAACAGAGAAGTGCATCTTACAGTGCAAGAAAGAAGACAGTACCTTTGCCCACATCTTGCAGGGATGGTGCAAGTCCCAGAGAGACCCACTAAGTAACTTATCAGTGAGCAGGGGAGCTCACTTTCTCACTATTTATATGTGTCTGTCTGGGGTGGGGGAAGAAATATTAGGCCTTTTTTCTTGCTCAACTTGTCTTGCCCATTTCCTCCTCTGCCTGGAATTTTTTTTTTCTTCACTTTCAACTTTTCTCTGACTAATTGTACCATAAACCACTGTGACTGGTGCAATAGGACTTAGCCAGTCATGTTCCCATGTTGTGTGAATTGATATATGTAATACTTCATTACCAGGTAGAAATTGATGTATTAATTCAAGTGTCTTACATTTGGTAGTGTGGAGAGTTCTGCTTTTCCACTCTACCGGGTAGAGTAGTAGTAGGTAGCCCAGTACTAGACTACAGGATGGCAAAGGCTGTTCTAGCTTAAAAAAACCTGTTGTTTGTTTTGTTTTTTTCTTCTTTTGCTATATGTCTCTATAATACATACAATTCAGACATGAGAAATGTATGCCTTAAGAATTTCAGACCATAATTTGCATTAAGGCAGCTCTTGGCACTTAAGTTGTGTTTCAACAGCATGAATGTGTTAGCAATAAGCTGTGAGTGAGAAATCTCTGCCCATCCCATCAGGAATGTAGCAGACCCCCACCGGAGTATAACTGGGGGTCACAGAATAATTCTGAAATAACTAAGTAATGTCTGGCTGAAGTGTGGGAACGACCGGGATTATGCAACAAAGTATCAAGTCTTCTCAGGCTTGCAACCTTGCACTCCCATGCTTAAATGCTGCCGAAAACTTCCCCTAGGAACCTTGGCCCTTTACTCAGAATAGCTTCAAACAATTTTGTAAAGACTTAGAAAACTCCTGAGTGCTTCCAGGAGGGGAACAGCATGGGTCTACACGTGAAGTTAAGCATTGATTTGAGTGGTTCTAACTTCTTCTGCAAGATCCTAGTTCAGGCTGCGTCCCCTCCCCTCACCTGTACCTGGAAACATCCTCCATGACACCAGTACTGATGCTGAGCAGACTCCTTTCTGAGCTGGTCCAGCCTGTTTCCAGATCTAGCTCACTGATGTCAGCTGTCAGGCATGACTGAATTTCGTTCCCTTGGAAATGCAAAATTAAATCTAGCAGCACAAGCAGAGGGAAAGAGGAATAAGGCTAGCAGTAGGCTGTGAAATTTTGGGAGGGCATGGACAGGTAAAAAGAGAGGAGAGGGGACCAATTATTCTCCAGCAAGTGCTAACCCAGACATTTGCCTATTTTGCCTGTGCTTTTAGCCAGTTTTGCTTTTGGTTGTTTTCTTCAGGTGCTTAACTTGATGCTGAAAATTGCACTGGGTAATGGAGTGTCTTAAATGATAGAAGCAGTGATGAGTCAGTTCATGAATATAGCCAAAGAGCCTGAGGCCCAGATGCCTAAAACTCAGCCCTACAAACACATATAGAATTTTGTACAGGACAACCTGCATTATGTGCAGGTTTCCATTTAAACCCTTGTCCTGTCTTTCTTTTAAATAGGAGCGGCTGTTCAGCATGGCTACTAAACCTATTCCCACACACATTTCTCTATGAATATGCCACAGTTTCCTCACTCATGCATGCATAACTTGCATCTAAATAAAACATCCCAGCACTTTTCCTAGATCCTGGGTGAAATGTGTGCTTTGGCCAAATCCTGATCCCATGAAGAGGGAGAACCAGAATGCAAATCAGTTCTTCTTCCTTGCCCCACATATTTCCACACTGAGGAAAACCCCAGAGGTAGCCTGGATGTGCTGAAAAGTTACCTTTGGTGCTGATAAAATCCAGCCCTCATAATGGGAATGCTTACATTGACAAGGTTGGCAGTGGTTCAGTGGTTAATAGAAGTCAATGCTATTGGACTGAGAAGGGGAGAGATTTTGTTAACTTTTACTTTTGTTCTTCCAGCTCATTCTTCCCTCCAGAAAAATGGAAGAAAACATTTAAATTCCAGAACCGCAGAATCACAGACTGGCTGCGGTTGGAAGGGGTCCCCAGAGATCATCCTGTCCAACCCGACTGCTCTAACAAAGCCACCCAAAGCAGACTGTCTAGCTCTGTGTCCAGTTGGGTTTTGAATATCTCTGAGGACAGAGACTCTACAGCCTCTCTGAGCAACCTGTGCCAGTGTTTGACCACTAAAAGATATTAAGACCCTAAAGTCAGTCCTCTTTCAGTCATCTTTTTCCTTTGCCTTTGGGATATCATTTATAATCCCATTCCATTTCTCATTTCTTCCTCCTCCCCAAGTGAGACAGAGGTCCAGCTGCCTTTAATTCCATGATGAGACTCCAAAGTGAATTCAGATGGGAGTCAGAACTTGTGATATGCCTTGCAATGTGATGTGTGATCTGCGCTGATCTCAGATATGTGGTCACTTCCTCCTTGATTGCAGGACGGATTGTCCATGCATTGCAATAATAATGCTATTTAAGCACTGAACTGAGATATTAGAAAAAGTGACTTTTGGTTAAAAAAAGAATGAAGTGAAACTGTAAATGCACATAATTCCTTGGGAGACCAATTTCCAAGCTGTGGCCTGCAGATTTTGGAGTCAGGTGTGCTCTGTAGACTGTGAGGGAAAAGAAGCAATATGCTTATCACTGCAGGGGGAAGAGGCATCTATACAAAGTCCTGTATCTCCACAGGAGAATTCCTAGGGGTCTAAACAGAAGACGGTTGAAAATCAGTGACTGAGATTTTGGTACAGGCTGTCCAGCCTGACAAAGGGAATCTGCTGCTTTCCTCTTCTTTGACACAGTACGCATGGTTCAGCAATTTGGGCAGACAATTTGATAACTAGTGAGCATGGTGGAAAGACAAAATATGTTCATCCAAATGCCATTTGCAACATCGTGCACATCTACAGTAATGAGCTATGTTGATTACAGAACAAGACTTCAGAAAACCAGTGCCCCAAAGAGTCTATTTTTGCCTGCTGACATCACATTTTCAAACTGCTTTTTCCCTTCTTTTGCCTCCAGTTATTTTAGGCTAAACTCTGCCCACACCTGCAAGCTGTATGTTTGCAATTGAAAGCAATTTTGGCCCTAGCCTTATGCTCCTTTTGTTCTAAAGAAATACAAAAAGTTATGACAAAATACTGAGTCCAGGCTTCCTTTTCTCTATACCAGCTTTTAAAAAGTAACTTTGTTCATGGCCTGTGCTAAGATGAGAAAACAGGAGGCAGGTACCAATTATGGTCTCTTTACAGAGACTGAGATGTTGCTGGGGATCTGGAAACAACCTTTAACTGCAGGACTTGCTCCTCTTCCCTCTACTGGGATATTTTAAGTACTGTAAAAATGTGAGAATCTTAGCAAATGGTCTGGAATAGGTGGCTTGATCTAAAACCTGTCACCAGCCATAAATCTTGGGATCCTATAATTCTGGACCACTACTGTTATAGTCTCCTGTGCCTCTTTTTCCTCAGGCCCAACTTCCCATGTTCATCCCAACAACAGTTATTGAACCAGACAGCAATAATACGCAGCAAATGTAATAATCAATGATTGCACTATGAATGTATCATTCTAGAAATTTCTAGCCTATAGAAGTGCTCTTATTCACCTACTTGCACAACTACTGGCAATGGCAGTGCAATCTCTGAGAAGTTAACATCACCCTTGTTTCCTTTTTTCGATTTCCTCACAGCAAATCTTGAAAGTGCCTGGCCATATTCTGGTAAAAGTTGCTACAAGTCAATGCACCAGGTCTACATTACGCTGTCCTTCTTGCCTTAATAAATTAGCAGTGCTATTCCCAAAGGCAAGACCTCAGTGTTCATTTAAGCTTATAATGTAGATGCCTGTTTGCTTAAATGATCTGTAAGACAGAGGTGCCAGGTATAACTGGGATATTCCCGTAGGATTGCATTCAAGAAAGATTAATCATTTACATACAGACATACTATGAAAATGGTTCAAGCTGCTCCACTAGTAGCAAAAGCATGTTTGAAGTCAAAGACCATGTTGCTGAATGATTATTGCAGTTTCAACATCATTTATGGAGTAGTGAGAAGAGGCCTCTTCTATAACAAAGTAGGAAGACATCCCAGTTCCACTAAGTTCCTGTTGACCCAGTGCAAATTTTAGCTCTCACCAACACTGTAGCCTTTACCTGTTTTACTGGTGTCAGCACTCAGATATTGACAGTGGAAGGGGCTGCACCATGCTAGGCTGCCTCAGGTTCACAGCTCAGGAGGAGGAGGTGTAGAGGAAGGTGACACAGCCACCCTCAGGAACCTGTAAACCGCCTCTACACCCCGGGGTACCTCCACTCCTCCCTGGGATGCCTCACAGACAAGTTCCCAAAGATTTTCTTCATCTCACTCTAGCTTCCTACTCTATTTTCTAAAGAAATAAGTTTACCTCGACTAGTAGCAGGTGGCTGTAAGGTTTCTATTTGGTGTGACTTCCAGCATGAATAATAGCAGTGTGTGTGGGAGATCACACATGTGTTCTGTATGTCCATAAACTTCTCCTTGGTGATGTTTTTGGCAGTTTTTGGCAGTCTGTAGCCCACACTGCTCTCTTGATTAAGGAGCAGCCACAATGTCTATATTATGTGGCCAAAATGCAGCCAGATGTCATCACAAGACTTGTGCTATTTGGGGAGACAATAAAAGTTGACTAGCATAAATTCAGAGTTTGATTAGTGGAAAACAAATTAGTGAGAGCATATGTGAGGGATGTGGAAATTTTAATTAAATTACCAGTGGAACTCCAGTGGTGCAGATGAGGCATTAGTCACTGTGCTGGGCTTCTGCATTGTACATGGAAAGGTACCCAGAAAAATCACCCTCCTGATCATGTCAGAGCAAGCCCAGATATCAGGCTGTACTGGGTCCCAGCAAGGCTGCAGTGGTGGTCCAGTAGGGAGATATAGTATCAAGATATAGTAGACAACAAGCTTAACTATTAACTAAGGGATGAAAGAGCCCCTCTACATCTAAACTATTACTCCAGGATTTGGAACCCCTAGGAAATTTTCAAAGACTCCATTACAAACTTTTGTATCCACAGGAAGGGCTAAAATAACACCTAAAGCGTATACAGTAAAACCAGAATTGATAATAAAGCAACATTCTCGAAAGAAGAACAGGCTTTGGGAGGAAAAAAAAATCACCTAATTCTGTTGGAGTCCATCATTTACCTGTCAGCAACTGCAGAAGACTTGAGACAGGTACTGGGAGGCGCTGTGTGATTTAGCAGAATCATTCCTCCTGCTTTCACTGCAGACATTTGCTCGCCTGATCTCAGCTTAGTCCCTCCCAGTCATAAGCCCTGGAATGGTTTTAACAATAAATCCCATTAGAAAAGCCCCAGAGTACTTGTTGCTAATGGACTGCTTATTCTGCAAGCTTGTGCCATGGGTTGATCTTTGCCCCTTCTCTTAATTGCTGCTCAGCCAACACCTGCTCAAGACAATGAGCCTCATTGAGGTCCCTGAGGCAGCCTGGGTATCCCATCAGGGACAAACATGTTGCTGCTCTTGAGCATCTCTTTTGGAGCACCCCAGCAACTGGAGAAGACTATTTTCCTTTGTCTCTGGTTGTACCTAACTAAATCATGCATTTTCCATCCTGATATGTTTCAAAAGTGCCAAGGAATATTGCAAAACAGCCTAAAATTACAGTTTAAATGCAGCAATCTCTGATTTACAGAGCAATTATAAAACATGTCATGGTAGTTATTAGCTGTGAGATTGAGTATTACAAGTTTCAGGCTGTAAAACATACCAAGGAATTTTTAACTGTGATTGTATATTCACCTCTAAAGAGAAAATGGGCTTAATTACACCAACATCTATAAAAGGGAAAAATAACAGCAAAAATGGAAGAAAGGTTAAATTTGAAGACAAGAGCTGTGAATACATAAAACATTTATATTATTACCCTTCTAATTGAACATCTAAGCAGAAGCTAATGATTTGATTTAAATTGGTCCTTTTTACATAAGTAGCATTTGAAGAATTTTGTGCTTTAGAATTTATAATGACACTATTTTTCCCTATGATTACTCATCTTCAGCATAGTAGATTCAACCAGATGCAGGAAGAATTACAAATCAAGAAAAATAACTGCTTTCACAAAATGATAGTAATGAGCACCCATGTTGACTCTTTAGTATCAGCAGGGTTTAAAACAATTCACCTAAAAATGAAACCTACTTCCAGATGTAGTGGACAGTATTTTATTTACCTTTTCTCTCCCTGCAGTTGGAAGATGTCCCTCCTTGTGTGGCCTTGGATGTTGGAGGAACAATAGAGTTAGCTGTAAGGAAAATAATATGATGTTTGAGTCTTGCATTATTTTTTTAAAAACATCATATTCAGTGAGAATAGATGGTGTCAGTGGTACTACCAACTCACACAGCCAATCTTCCTGGCTTTGGTAACTGATCTGCATGGTACAATGCCAGCACTATGACTTTGGGGTTTATATAATAAGAAAATAAACCATTCTTATTTCTCCTTTCCACAATTAGAAGATTTGTCCATTTCTGCCATCTGGCTATTTCCATTTTTTATCAAATTGGGCAGTTTTGAAGTTTGTTTTGAAGCCTGTGTTTTCTTTAGGGATTTATTTTCCTTCATACTTTCCTTGCTTGGGTATGGTATTCTGTTTGACTCAAGCAGGAGTGGGGGAGTCCAAAGACAGAGGAGGAACATTTTTTTTCCCCCAAATAATTAAATGAATCTCACATGAAAGAGTACTGAAAAGTTATGGCACATCCTAAAATGCCAGCACAACTGCAGTGGGGTGTAAGTTACCATGCAAACAGCGATACACAGAGTAGGGCCAATGCAATGTTGTTTCACTGTGTAAGAAAAATAGGGGCAGCTGCCTTGGGCGGCAACTTTTAGAAGGCTGTTTGCTGCCTGTGTTGCCAATGAAAGAAAAAATAAAGCTGTGTGGTTTTCAGCCTGATCTGCTTTGTGCTTCTGCATTTCCCTGCAGCTGCTGCTGCCAAAGGAAGGGCTCCTAAGGAGGAATGGGGTGGCTGATGCTGAGAAGTAAATTTTCCCCTTAGCTTCCTGCTATCTTGCCGCACCACCCTTGGCAACAGGACACCCCCCCACACACTTCCCAGACCAGGCCAGGTTTGCATTGTCCCATTTATTCCCGTGATAACAAGGGCCAGGCATATTTTCCCATGCTCTTCTACTCCGTGCAAATTTGGGAAGCCCCTCCAGTCAAAATCAATTAGTGAAGGTGGATGGAAACAGTAAAGGAGGAGAGAAAAGAGAAGATATGTGACTGTATGAAAATAAAACATGACATGTCTCACAAGGATGATGGAAAGCACAGTTTTGTGGGGCAGGGAAAGGAAAGAAGGGGAAGAAAGGAAAATAAGAAGGGGAAGAAAGAGACCCCAAGTCCTTATCTATTCCAGTCTTCTAAGGTCCCCTGATTCTTCCCCAGTCTCCTTTTCCCAGGCTCCAGAAACATGCTTTCCAGCAACACTGAATTTTCCTGTGTTGCTGAGAAGCTAAGAAATCCCTTCTGCCTGGGAAGGGAGAACTAGTGCTAACTTTCATGCCTCCCTCAGCAGCAGCAGCAGCAGGCTGGGACAGGAGAGGTCTCTCTCCCTAACTTACCGCCATGAAATGAAAGGCAGCTGCTCCAGCTATTCATTGTTTTAGAAGGGGCTGGTACACTGGAGTGCAGGGCAATGTATTCAGAGCTGTTTGATAGAGGAGTAACCAGCTGTTTCAGAGAGCCTCTGCAATGGAGCCTAAATCAGTACCAAGCTTGGCATCGCAGTAAGGTCCACACCCTGTGCCATAGTCCTCTTGTGTTTTCTGATCACTTGGTGCATGCTGGCCCTTGGCAGGTACCAATACAGGCTGCTCAGCATGTCTCCCTGAGCCAGGATTACATGGCCTTTTGTCTGCCCTTATTTTCCTTCCTGGCAGCTTTTGGCTTTCTTCTTCCTGGTCCTCTGCACAGTAGAGAGCAACTCAAAATACCCATGGCGGGGGCTGTGTCCAGCTGTTTGGCACATCTGGAGCAGGTTGATGGCTGCTCTTTAAGATGTGGCTGAGAAGAAAAACCCCAAATCAAATCAACAATCCCAAGCAGATTCCTTCCTAGGATCAGATTGTTCTCATACATTGATGGTACCCCCAGTCTTTTCCCATAGGTACGCATACCTTTGCTAGCTGGTACTTGTTGAGGCAGCTGCTCCAAAATTTGCAACTTTGCATCATGCATCCAAATTTAGCTTTCATTCCTGTGTCCCAGGAGGATGTGGGCCGTAGAGCCTTTCCTGAGAATTTATGTCAGCAAAGGGGAAATATTCAAGGGCATGGAAGAAGGAGAAAGGGTTTGTGGTCAAACCTCTGCATACTCTCCATGTGTTCATGGAAAAGGTGGGAAAGAAGGAATGGCTAAGGAAGGGAGGAAAGTATCTATTCGTAGCTATTGTATGGAATGCAGTATGATTTAATGTGATGCTCCTTCCAGATAGAGTCAGACCTGGGGTGAGCTTGCTCACTGACTCCAAGTGACTAATATTGGTAGGTCTATGGCCACCGTTTCTTCCTCTTGTATTCTCACAGGTCAGCTAGGAGAACATCTCACCTGAAAAGAGTGCAGGGTGCCAACTTCCCGGAACTTCATAAAAAAAGTCCACTCCAGTTTATTTCCTAAGCATGGATGCCACAGTGATGCTGGAAAATCATGATCTTTGGTCACACTGTGTGTGGTGCTTGCTGGAATGAGATCATGATGGGGCTGGATTAAGTGTTGGAGTGGCACTTGGAAAAGCAGTGAGCCCTCCTCTTTCTCCTCTCCCATAAGTCATCATCCTGAATAATCTCCATTAGGGTGGGTGCTTCTGGCAGAGGACCTGGAGCTGCAGGCACATTCAAGAAAAAAAGTGCAATATTGTGGGAGGAGGATGAATTGGAGAATCTGCTTCTGGTCTGAGTCAAAGTGTTGTCAGTCCCTCAGAAATTCCTGTAAGGACATGGAAAGATGTGGGCTTCAAAAGCTCACTAGATTCTCACAAGAGGGTAGGCAGCATACAAAGGTGGGTGGGATTCCTTCCTCCATATCATTACACCACAAAGAACCTGGCCCAAAGGTCCCCATCATCCACATCATCTCTGAGTATCCAGAGCCTGCCCATAGGCTTCTCTTGTTCCTTTACTCTGAGACCCACATGAGAGCTTTCACAGGAAGAACAGGAAAGCCCAGCAATCCTTACTTTTGGATCAGGCATTTCTCAAAAGTTTTTGAACAAGCTGTCTCAGGACAGCTCTGCATAGCCAGGTCCTCTATGTAACAGGATCTGGTTACACAGAGCAATATGCAGATTACTGCAGTCTGTGGTGTGGGGATATGAGTCAATGACAGAGCCATCATTGGTGCACCTTTCTTTACAGCATGGGTTTCATCCACAGCAGGCACCCTAGCACAGACTCCAACCTCACACTTGTTAACAATTGATGGGATTTAAAAGACTGCATATATTTGGGACTTCTATTGCTTTAACTTTGCCGTTTCTGTATCCTCGGGCTTCCCATTTTCCACATTTTTACAATGATAAGAATGAGGAACTATTACAGTAAAAACTTTAATTTTCAGTTGACTACATGGTTTCAGGTGGTGATGGCTTTAAAAGCAAAAAATAAATGCTTCAAGGCTCTAGGTCATGTGTGGAGAGAAACATATGAATATGAATCAGGAGTAATCCATACTGGGAAATATAAATTATTTATAAATATATAAAAGGCAGAATACAGCAAATCTTAACATCTTATTCCTTTAGAGTGCCACGAAATTATACTTGCATGAAGCCATTAACCCCCAAAGAGTTCCAATTACATGAAAGACTGACTGAGAATCTGTCATGTGCCTACTCTCAATGTAGGTCAGTATATACACAGGGCAAAACTGAAGGAAGCTGAAGGGAAGTTATCTTCTCCACCTAAAGAAAGTCTTGTCTGATGTTCTTCTGGAATTTAGATGATGTCTTAAGTTAAAATTAAACATGATGAGATGGCCACATGAGCAGTGACCACACAGGGAATGATGCAGTTTGAGATGACCTTCCTTAAACTGAAAAAGCTCAGTACAGGGGGACACACTTGTGTTTATCTGTCCACCTTGTAAGCACAATTATTACATAATAAGGTAGGCAAAGACACAGAAATGGCACACACAAATTAGACATGGATAAACAGGCAGAAGAGCATATGAGCAACAACTAATCTTCTGATGGAGTGTTCACTTGTAACTGAATCATACATTTTAAACATTCTTTGGATACAGAAACACATTAAATATAACATGTATGAAAAAGATACAGAAAAACTGGAGAGGAGTCAGGGGATCCTAAGAACAATAACAGGCTTAGAAAGCATGGTCAGTGAAAGAGGTGCAAGGAGGTTTATTTAGCCTAGAAAAGAGAAATTATTCCATTTCACATCACAGCTAAGCCAGTCCAACCACTGGTGCTTGTCTGATGCTCTCTCTAGGGCTTGGTCCAATGAACTAAATCAGCAGAAAACTAATTTTATTATTTATTTGAATGCTTCTCCACTTTATCCTCTGATCTGGTTCATCACAATGTAATAAGAGATGAGGAAAAATGGGGAAAAATGTAGGGTGGTTCATTTTGGCAGCAGCTGACATTCAGATTGGCTTAGCTTTACTGTGGAAGAGTATTTCCATATATGATACAGACATAAAATCTATGTTTTTTTGAAGTAGAGGGTGTTGAGCAACTTTGCTGTATCTGTTTAGAAAGAAAACAAAAAGGAATATGATAAGTATTTATTGAAAATTCTTGCTTTATGTGATTAAAAACTCTTTGTAACAGGAAGGGTACTGAAATATCAAAACAATGTACATAAGCACATTGTGGAATTTTCTTTACTGGAATCATTACCAGTGTATTACACTGATGTCTGCCAGGATTAGTCCAAGATATCTTATCCTGCCTCAGTGCAGGCATGGATTGGAGGATGGTCTCTTGGGATTAATTCCATCTCTCTGTTTTTCTGACTTCACGATTTACCAAGTTCACCTATCTGGTCCGAGTTGGCTCTAACTGAACTCGATACTGCATGGGCACGTGGCTTTAACAAGAACAGTGTCAGATTCCAATACTGCTGTTTGACTTATAATTTTTTTGAAGACCAGAGAAGCATCTGTGAACACATTGTTCTTCATGGACATGTTATCAGACACACTGCTCATGGTCTGCTTTGCATTCTGGAAAACTTCTTAGGTTGGCATAGCTGGTCTCTAAATACACGGTGAAAATAAACCCATAAGAATAAGTCACACATCAGAGGTGATACACAGGCTTATAGTTCAGACGGCAAATGGGATTGCAGCACTTGCAGGTAGTTGCTGAAGCACGATGGAAATCCAGTTGCAAACAGTGGAAGTAGAGTCACCAGCTAGGAAGTGTGTACACTGAGATATACAATTTCTGTAATACATCAGAAGAAAAGTATAACAAACCACAGATTTTTGTTGAAATATAAGTGATGTTCGCACTTAAAAAGCAGTTGTGTGAAACTGGAAAATTGGAGTTAAAACGAAGAAAAGAGATGTTCTGAACTTTTCCAGAAATTACAGGCTGCAGAATCATAAATTGAATATGGAAAATACTGAAACGGACTTAACCTTCTGTCTCCCCAGAGTCAATAAATGTCATTATTAATGATGTTCTCTAACAAAGTGTTTTGTGGACAAACTAAACATCGCACCATTCTTAGCTTTCCTATAGAAAACTCTCTCCTCACTTTACTGCAAGTAAGTTCTGCGAAAAGTCCTGTAGGTAGAATAGAAAAAGAAAGATTACAGGCATTTATTAAGAAAATATGACAATCACTTTAATTAAGAAAACCTTATTATCTGAAGAACTAGACAAAACTAGTTCAAATGCAGCAAGTCTGTGGATTCATCTAGACTTTACAGGTGAGGGATCAAGCTAAGAAGCATGCTTTACAGAGTATCTTTTCCTGTCTTTGGAAATCCTGTCAAATGGAGAGGATCAATATTAACGTAGGGAGAGCCCATAAGCCCTTCAAAGACATCTGAGCACAGGAGGTGCTGTGTAATCACGCCCACCCTGCCAGTGCTGTGCAGCCTCACATGGGAACCACCACTGTGGGACATAAAGCTGCCATTCACAGTTTGAGGAGAGGGCAGCTTTCTTCTTTGACAAACCCTGCTGCCTTTGAAGCTAAGATCTACTTATTCTAAAGGGACTGATTAAAGAGGGAGAGGAAGCATCAAACGACCTCACTGCCTCTGTGAGCTAACTAGTCAAAAGGCTGCACTGACAACTTTTTGTGACATGTACCATAGTTTATTTTTTAACTTGTTCCTCAGCCTGCCCTTTAACATTCGCTTCTTCTTTCCATTTGTCTGTGAGAATGCTGCAGTTTGCAGGCATATCATCAAATAAACAGTTCCTCTACTTCAGATGGGACTCTCCCGTATTTCTCCCTGCTGGGCTTCATGTATTTTTTGTTACAAAATTTTTTTTGTTAGTCACACATTTTTAAAGCCATTGTGATCCTGATTCAGCAGTGTAATACGTGGTTGCAAGTAAGGATAATAATAAGGTAGTAATAATTAACACATGAAATAGGAAAGAACAAAATCTTGTTAACAATTGGACTCAATGATCTTAGAGGCCTTTTCCAACCTTAATTATTCTGTCATTCTCTGAAAACGCTACAAAAAATCTGAAAACGGGTCTGCAATTTCTCCGGGCCTCTGTGTGTGTGTGTTCATTTAATCTAATTTCACTCACTAAATGCTGATCTGTGCTGATACTGTCAATTTATTCCATTACCAGATGCAGCCCATCTGAGTCCAAAGCAGGACGATGCACAAATAACCTCTCCTTTCTCAGTCCTGGCAGTGAACCTTGGGTCAACATCTTCTGCTCGTTTCCTTCTCCCACTTCCATCTGTCCTTACGAAGGAATGACTTCCCCAGCTGATTCACCAAAATGCCACTACTCCTCCAAATCCCTTCTGAAAACAGTATTTCATAAGACACCCTTACTAACAGGAATAAATTTTAGAATTAATTTCAGAGGGGAACTTCCAGTTTGACTGGTATGTCTTTTCGGGGTGTAATATTAAAAGGCCAAGGATTTTCTTTATTTTGGTGACAGTACATCAAATATATTGTCCATAGGATAACTCAGATGTCCTGTTCAAGGAGTTCAAATTAAAGATAAAACCAGATCCATATTTATGTAATGAAGAAGCTGACAGAAATACTTTGGTGATTATGCAGACATCTAGTTTAGCATGTCTTGAAACTCTTGACCTCAGTGATTAACACCTCATTCTTTCAAAGAGAAATACTTTACTTCACTTATTTTGTCAGTTTATAGTTTTGCCTTTTATCTTACTTCCTGTGAACTCCAGAAGCCTAATTCATCCTTCATGTGAGTCCTCTTGGGATAACAGAGACCACATAGATGACATTTCTTGTTTTTATTGGTTCTGCTTTGTCTTGGTTGTTTAAAACACAGGGGGAAGAAAAGAGAATTAAAAAAAAGAAAGGATAATGGCACTTGATCACACTCATCATGAAAGCCTGGTCTTGTGTCTTACTCTCATCACATGTTTGCAACAAGCCATTCCTTTCCCCATCACTCTCAAACAAGCTAAGGCAGTGTCTGTCCCTCTATCCCTGCTCCTCCTCCAGTCCTGCTCCAACTCCTTGCAGGCAGCAGATGTCCTATTTGGCATACCTGTACTGATAAACAGCAGAGCACAACTTAGTGAGCACTGGTTTTGGACCCCTGGTTATCTAAATTGCTTAAAAGTTAATCTTGTGTTTTGGGTCTTGGACCACTTCAGTTGGCTGTGACTGCAAGACAACCTACTCCCGAGCCTCTAGCACACTGGCATGAGCCAGCCAGTCTCACATGACCTCAGAGCCATGGACTGCAAGCAGAGTTTGCAGACAAAGGTGTGGCCTGGTGTCCCATCTACTGTCTTCCTGATGGAGTTCTAGTTTTGTGGTGAAGCCTTACTGCAGTAGTAGTGTTTGCTCCTGTCATTGACACTGCTACTCTATTTACTGTGGAGAACCTTTAGAAGGAATAGGTGGCAACTCTGCCTGCCAGTGAATCTGCCAACAAAATCAGTAAAAATATACCCTTCAATCACTTTCAGGTAAATAAATCTTGGGTTAAAAATAAAAGCATTGAAAAGTCACTTGTACTGCTTGCTAGATACCTATATTCCTATGCCTCTTGCCTCATGCACTGGAGCAAATGGTATATATGTGACTTGGAGGAATTTCACATGGAAAAAGAGTCTGGAGTGTAAGTTCACACCACCCTGATCAGGCTAGTTGGCACTGCCCATAAGCAGGAGTGCCTCTGTTTGCAGGAACCTGAACTATTAAACATTCTTCATGAAATGGCTTCTTCTAGCTGTGGTACTGCAGTGCTTTAAAAACAGAGAGCAGAGACAGCACTGCCATCTGCTGCTCCCAACATGGCCCACATGCTTCATGAAGGGCATCAAAGCTTTGCTTTAGAATCACAGAATAGAATGAATTGGAAGGGACCCTCAAGGATCATCGAGTCCAACCCTTAAAGTGTGGGTGGTAAAAGCCGGTAAGTGCTGTAAAAATACATTTACTATAAAAGTAAATATTTTAAAAAATAATAAATTAATAACAGTTCAGTGTAAAGAGTTTACTTACTGAAACCACGGGTAATTAGCCTCTGACTAGCCTAAGGCTTTATATTAACAATGCTGTCCTTAAAGAAAGGCATTATGGACAACAGAGAAGAGTGATAATAGAAAGAATAATATGCAAGAAAACTACATTCAAAATCCTATTGAAATGCATGATCTAAAAGTTAGAGTGCATGTATTTACACTTTTTCTGTATCACCTGTCCTATACAGCTGAAATTATTAGCCTGAGTCTTACGTGTCTTGTCTTTGATAAACGTTATCAGAGATGCACCCAAAGAGATACTATTTTAAGGTCATACTAGAAACAATCACAACATTTTTAGTGCTAAAGTGGTGCATTATTGGTAAAAGATAATGGCTACTACTATTGCTCTAAAGCTTTGTGGAAATGTGGCACTGATGTTTGTGATTAGCAAGAGCTGTAGTTCATGCAGATAAATTCAGTCACAACAGACCTAAAAAGGGTATCTAAGGTCACTATGAAGTCAGTGCTAAAGAAGCTATACTGGGGTTTTAACAGCTAGGCCTGTGACCCTGGAGCTTTTGATGACACTTTAATAAAGAATTAGATTAGCATTTGTGATTTAACTACTGAGTTGCAAAAGTTGCCAGAAACTGCCACAGGGGTGATGATTTTTTTTCTTACAACAATGCATGTGTAAATATTCAAGGAAAGTCACTGTACTGTTTGGGAAATTAAATTTCAGATCTTCCCTCAGAAAATGTTTAGATGAAAAAAAGAAGTGTATATGGAAAGGCAAATATGCTGTGCAGCCAGTCATGCATCCTGGTAAAAACTGCGGGGAACTTTGCCACCAAGCTGAGAGAGGCCAAAATTTCAACTTCTATATTTACATTTGCATGTGGATTTCACTGGGAAAGATTTGCTTCCTGGCTTTTGGAACATCACTTCTTTGTGCTAGATTCTAAAGCCAACTGCTTTTTATGTTAAAAACGGCACTTGGCACACGGTATGGCAGTAACACCTGCTTATATTTTGTTTTGGGATGCTTTGAATCAGGATCATCCTTGCTTATCAAGTCAAGCTGTCTACCGCTTCACTACCTAAGGTGTATTAACACTGCTTTGTAAGCCCATTCTTCTTCCCTATTATAGTCCTTGCTCATAAATCATTCAAATCCCTCAACCTGAACCCTACTTTACTGCTGCCTTTAGTAATTTTTATTTATGCCAGGAAACTCTTTCGGATGTCAAAAAAGAGCCGACTGGAACAAATGCATTCCAATGTATTTCTTTCCTCCTGCAGTGCAAATTCAAGCAGGTTAGCTTCTAGCACTTGCAGCTTGAACAAGAGTGGAGGAAAGGAATAATTCCCCAGCCAAACATGACTCTCAGCTGTGAGAAAAGGAGTAACACAGTATTACCTCCTGGACAGCCAGGTGCCTGGCATTCCCAGCTGAGGCATATTTAACTGGGTCCTCATTTGGATGCATGAGACTAGGAGGTTTACCCAGCCAAAGCACTGTGGACATACTCAGAGTCCTTTCTAAGGAAAATTACTATGAATCTTAACACAAACATTGAACATGATACTGCCAGACTAGTTAAAACACATGACACAGAAAATACTACTACTACTAACAACAATAATAAAGAAATCAAGAAATCATCTGAATATAACTGGGAGTGGTAAGCCACTATGAAGTTCAAACCTAGCAAGAATGGAAAGTAGAACTGAAGAAAAAAAGTTATATGGGGTAAAGTTGTGCATATTTGCTTATTGACACAGTGTTAGCAGACAAAACACATTCAGACTTCATGTGCATTTACCAGTATATTGTTTCTCACTCTGATACAGCAGCTTGAAATAGCACAAAACTACCATCTAACTAGCTCAGGTGATAGATGTTTGCACTTCAGGGGCAGGGATTAATGAATTAAATTAGTTATGCTTTCCTGTGCAGCAATTTGCCAGAAGAAGTGTGGGTGGATTTGTGATTTGCATAATAACAAGGTTTGAGACACTCAAAGATGAGGAAAATAGAATATTTCAGTTGGATGGGACCTACAGTGATCACCTAGTCCAAGATTTAGCCAAACAGCTCCAATTAATGTAAGTGGAAGTTGTGTGGCTAAGATGGCTAATCAGCTTTGTGTCTTCAAGCAAGAATCTTTATAGTGTCATAAATGTTCTTATTTGCGCTCTGAGTAAGCTGTATACTATATAGAAGAGGAATTGTTTAAATCCTACAAGAACACTCAAAGCAAGATGCAGGACCGGTGAACAGAACAAACCAGGTGCTAGCTTAAGATGGTGTGATCTGTAAGGTTCAAATGCCTAATTAGCTAACTGACAATACCCAGCTCAGATTTGCAAACAAAATTTTATTCTTCACAGGGGAAGCACAATATCAGCAAAACCATTTTTGCTCAAAAACCTAAAAAAGGTTTATGCAGAAGAATAAATTACATGAGGCAGGGGAAAACTACTTGGGCAATTGTTATACAGTCAGTTTTACAGCATGTCAGTCACTATAATACATACAGATGAGATTATCATGATGTTTCCCAACCTGTATATCAAAGACATATTGCTGGAACGTAACCAGCTCATTTCTGAAGAGCTCCTCTAGGTAATACGATTACTAATACGAACATAGTTACAAATATTTTTCCTTCATATAGCTACCATTCAATTCATCTGCTCCTCCAGTCCATCTTAGTCTTGACCCCTGCTCTGGATGCCTGACTTGTAGTTAATTTAGCACTGTTGATAATCTGGCCTCTTGTACCTGCAGAGATGCCAACCCTTATGGTTGTACATAAGTACCTTCTCTGGCTTCACACAGACATTCTCTTTTTACTACAAAGCGAAAAACCTCAAATAGGTGCATAGAATATATTCACCCTGGAAGATGGAAAAAAGCAACAGCACAGCAAGAGGAAGAAGGTGGATTTTTCTTGGAGAAAGTAGTCAGAACATCCCCTACTAGTACATGTCCTCCTGTTGCCAGCTGGTGGTGATCCAAACATCATCTTTGTCCACTTGAAATCAAGGGGAGAGCCACATCAGCCTTGACTTGGGGGCGGAGGCTGAGAGGTTAAGAAGAAAGGTCACTGGGTAGGTTACCAACAAGTATTTTGAAATCACTCCACTATCAAACAGGTTTCAATAACCACATTTATTAGTCAAATTATGTATATATTGGTATTATACACAGCATTAAGTACATGGCTATGTAGCTATTGCACTCCTCTAAAACACTGAAAGGATGGACTTGAGGGCTGGTAAAATACAGAAATAGTAATTCTGTACTTATTTTGCTTTTCCTTGACTATATATTACATTTCTTCCTTTCTCCTCTTCCCTCTTAAAAATCCTTATACTTGGCAGCTTTAATTTTTTTCCCTCTTTCAGATTGTCAGTCACAGACAATGTCTTGACTTACAAAGAAATCTTTTCTTATTCCAGAAGCCTTTTTTTGTCACTATGACTTCAGGCTTTATGCTTATCTCTTGCTTCTCAGATAAGCTTTCCCTTCACTAAGATCCATCCTATAATCTCAGCCTATTTCTATGTTATTTAACCTCCTTGAGCTGAACAGATTTTTTTCTGCTTGTTTTATTTGAAAGGATTTTATTTAAGGGACTCAGTTCTGATACAATCTAGGCATTCGGTTAAAAAATACAAACAATAATGAAGAAAGCCTTCCATTTTCTGAGAAGGGCATTTTGGCAAGAACTGTACATACACAATAAACATGAAAAATTAAAAGGTGAAAACAATAAACAATTTCCTTTGCATGGGCAAAACTCTTTCCAAACTAGCATATGGAAAATACTTCTTCTGTTGTCTTGTTTCTGACACATGAAAGAAAATTCCTGTGCTTAGTTCATAAGCAATTAATAAATAATATTTATTTTTCAACAGTTTGCAGTATACAAAGAGAGGAGAGCTTTTTAAAAATCTAATACCTATATTTTCAAGGGCTTAGAGAGTGTGTAGGTTGATGGAATAAGTGGCTGTGATTTTCTTTAAATTCAGACATTTGCTTCATTAAAACTTCATTAAATCTAAACACTAACACTCTTCATTCCGTATATCTCTTAAATATCCCAAATAGTCTCTCAAACATTTATTCTGCTGATATGTTCACTTTCAGTGATAATGTACTATTTGTGTTTATATACATGACTGAAACTCCCAGCTATTGTAGACAGATGATATCCTATAGGAAATCCCTACAAAGCAGAGTAATAATCCCTCTATGTAAACACTTGGAACAGGAAAGCACATTCAGAATTTTCTAGACACTAACTGAATCCTATTTGGGCCTCTCCAAGAGGCCAGAAGCAAAATACAGGCAGTCAACTTTTCTAAGCAGGAAGACAGGCTTCTCAAAGAACCACAGAATATGCTGAGTTGGAAAGGACCCACAAGGATCATCCAGTCCAATTCCTGGCCCTGCACAGGACTGTCCCCAAGAGTCACACCATGTGCCTGAGAGTATTGTCCAAATGCTCCTTGACCTCTGTCAGGCTTGGTGCTGTGACCACTTCCCTGGGGAGCCTGTTTCACTGCCAACCACTCTCTGAGTGAAGAACCTCTTTCTAACATCCAATCTAAACCTCCCCTGACACAACTTCAGGCCATTTTCTCTCTGGCACTTACCCTCATTGAACTTCATATGGTTGGAGATTGTCCAGTTCTCTAATTTGTCAAGGTCTCTCCTCTACCTTCCAGGGAATCAACAGCTCCTCCAAATTTTGTATCATCTGCAAACTTGTTTAGTATCCTTTCCAGCCAAACTCACCCACAAATGAACTGCAGGAACTCTGTTTTTCTTTACAGGTAAGAAACAGCTGCTTTGCATTACTTTGGGCAATAACATCTCATTAGCACAACACATCAGCAAGCTGGGAAACATCAGCTATGCCTGCTTAAGTTGATTCCAAGTTTCTTCAAGGTTGGCTCAGTCTGAACGGAAAATCAAGCTGGGCTATGCAGTGGGTAACCAGTAGTTCTGGAAACATTGTAAGTATAAGGGCTGAAGAAAATGTTCTGGCAAACCCAACTTTGGCCCTAGTAGAGGGCTGTCTGCTATCTCACTCCCTACGCAGATGTTTTTGGCAGTTTAGCAGCAAATCATTTCCCCTGCCAAATAACTGAAAAGAAATGTATTCTCCATGACACATTAGTTTACATAGCAGGTCAGGAAGGGTATCAGTGAATAGGAGGTCCAGCATCTCTTTTGGCACAGGTTGAACAGCTAAGATACACTGCCTGCAGCAGCTAAGAGTATCTAATTACAGCCTTCACTCACAGATGTCCCCACTGGCATGAACTCCAGTTATAGCCATTGGTGACATGTACTTTGGCAAGGTCTTGACAGAATGGATATTTTTCAGGGTATCTGGAGCAGCTCAGAGCTTGTGGAGCTGCACTTACCATGCAGGAGAGTCTGTATTTAAACAAGTTGGAGTACCCTAACAATAAAGGTTCTCTTTCTCTGTGTACAGATATTGTTTTTAATCTTCTAGGTGTGAAGGTGAAGAGCAAGTCTCTAATGAGACTTTATACTTTTGTTTCAGCCTGTGTCCAGAGATGATGAAGTCTGGTGGACAGATACTTAACTGAGGAACACACGAGAAGGCTGGATCCACCTCTACTGTACTCTAAGCATCCTCCATGACCGATACCCTGAGGGGACACGAGCAAGCAGGGGACTGTGAAACACTAAACAAGCCTTGTGACACCATTCATTCCTTGATGGTTTAATATCACTTTTTAGTTTACATGGGGTGTGAAACAAGCAGGGTTCAACACAGACAAGATCAGTTCTGCCATTGAGAATACAGACTGAGGTCTCAGTAGAGAAAAAACCAAACTAGTGCAAACATGGTTTTCTCAGGCAGTCAAGCAAGGTGACTAAGTAAAAAAAATCAGTTGCCAATTTATCTATACTAGAGTGCCTGCTCTGGGCTTGCACTCTCTTCATACTTTTGCAGATGCTGCAAGCACCCTGGTAAGGACTGTGATATTTCTTTTATTAAAAAAAAATTCTTTCATTAAAGAGAAATTTTAGATAGTTTTCAACAGAAAAAGATGCAAATAGAACAAAGCAGTACATTCAGCTTCTGAATCTGTTGAAATGAATAATTGCATTTAATTTGTTTATTTTAATCTGGCTTAAAGAGTTAACACTGCCTAAGCACAGCTTGCATTGTCACATAGTGGCAGAAAGCAAAAGAAAATGCATTAATTACTGTTCACTGACCACAGTTATGATTTTGAAACATGCTAGATTACTAAACAGTATACCTCCAATAATCACAACTAAAATGAATACATAAATTTGAAGGACACAATCACTAATGTCACTATTATTAACTACTTTACCTTTGAAGAATCCCTCTGTTGAGAATAATAATTATTTCAATACATTTTGAATTCCTTTGTTAAACACATTTTTGTAAAAACAAGGGTGTAAGAAAGACCTGTAAAATTTGAAAATTTCATTAAAAAGCATTTTGTCCTGAATAGAATTCCTCCCAATGAATGATACCACCCTTGTGATTAGCTTCTCAGAAGAACAGACTTAGGGACAGCCCTTACCTTGCTCCTCTGCAGACCTGTGCACTCATCATTTCATTGTATCCAAAAAGCACCACAAATGTGCTTTTACCTCACTATTCTGAAGCCTGACTGACCCTACAGAAGGCAGGCTGGCAAGAAGTGGGAGTAGAGGTTGTTTTTTGTATCCTAATTAGCTGATAATGAGTTACATTTTCCCTATTAGAAGAGCTCTTTTGCTGAATCCTCCTACTGTCAATTCTAGGAGATGGCTTAAGGCTGTTGACCCATGCTAATGGTTAATGTAAAAATCAGTGTAGTTTCCACTCACATTTGCAGAGGTCTGGTTGTCTTTCTAGTCGTTGCTGTGGCAGAAGCTAGGTCAGAATGCTGTTTATTCACAGATAGGAAAATCGCTGAAGGAAGATTTGAAGACGTGAATGAAATCTTTCACAGAGATATGGAAGATTAATTTCAGAGAACCCAGGCTCACAAAAAATAACTCTGATTTAAAGCTGCTCCATAGGGGTTATGAGTAATTTAGTATAGGAGAAAAACTTCACATGTCACGCATGTAAAATACCACACCACTACATGCATAAAATGACATATCTGTCCTCTGCTTCTTTGGTATTGGACAGAGCTGTAACTTCCTGATAATTAACCAAAACACAGGAGATCATGCATCACATTTTCCTAGATATCACCTGAAAAGAAGAAGCTGGGACTTATTTCTCCATCTGACATGAGGTGCATAGCCTCTTTTCTTGCATCCTCCAAATTCAGTGACCCCTGGGATGCATTTGGAAGGTGTCCCCTTCAGTGCTCTTCTTTACTGAGGCAGAAACTGCCTGCATGTCTCCGTGACATTGAGAGGGTACCTTTTGTCTTCCAATTTTTGCAAAGGTGCTTGAAGGAAATTAACACAGCTCTGAACTTCACTAATTGCTCACTTGATTATGTTTCTCAGTCAGTCTCTGTAGCTCTGTATCGGCCAAGGACACAGAATACACAGCTAATGACTGTCCTTCCCTCCCTCACTTCCTCCCTCCCACTCCTCCAGACTCCGCGAAGCATTGCCCTCACAAAATTATCCAAAGCAATGTCTGTAGCCCCCTGGCAGGAGGAAAGTGCTTGAGCACTTGATGACCTTCTGAGGTTGCTTACTGACAAATCAGAATAATACAGGTTGTATCTTTCAGGCTTGAACATGTGGATTTTCAGAGCAGCTGGATTCCCTAGAACATGCAGTTCCAGCCAAACATATTCAACTGTGCAGGCAAACACACAGACAAAACAAGCTCTATGAGCAGATATTATCAGATATAACTTCACAAGTAACATTCATTACAATTCACATGAAATATGGAAATCTATGTGCATTCGTGTTGTCCAGCTATATAGTGATACTGAGTTTGCAGAAGGAGAGTACTCACTTTTGAAGTAGTTGAGTTCTTCTGTCTTTGGGTAGAGAAATGCACAATTCAAGTTTTTGAAAATATTCCTTGGTATGACTTGAGTATAACACTGAGGCTGATAAATTTCACCCTGAAGAATGACTCAATAATGGGAAAGGTTTCATGTAATATCCACCCATTGACTGTCAAAGTCAAACCTATGGAACTTCACACATTTTAGAGAGAACATAAGTCCCAAAAACGTGAAGGATTCATGACTCTTAGGCAATAAACTCTGCTGTGGGACTACCAGACTCCTTTTCCTGCATTCTCTAAGCAAGATTGTGAAGCTTAAATTAGCATATTTGAACCTCCAGTTCAGTTTAGATCACTAACAACTTTTGATGATTTTATGTAGATGGCTAAATATTTCACTACATTCAATATTATAATTCAGACAATTCAGTCATACATAACTAGGCATTTTCTAGGCGATACTATACCATTTCACACAATGCAGACTGCAAGAAGAAATAAAACCCCAACACTTTAGTTCAGAACAGGGGTAAAATGTGCTCTTACTCTGTGAAGTTTCTCAAGAAGTTGAATACAGTAGTGTAATAGTTTAAATCTACCTTTTTTTTTTTTTTTTAACCAAAAAAGTATTGTCGTGCCGGCAATGCTTCGGAGCTCTTTGCATTTCTTAATTGCAATGTGAATTTACTCCCACTAGGTGGTACCCTTCCTCTATGGTTTGTGAAGAAAACTGTACTCTGAATAAAACCAGACAATCCGTGCCTGCACTGCCCAAAATGCAAAAGAGGAGCCCATCGTGATGCAAACATCTTTGTAAACACTGAAACAACAAAAGCCTCCCCGTTCCCCCCAACAAACAAACAAAACCGCCCAACCAACCTAGCAAAAACCCCCACAAAACCCCAGCCAACCCAATACTCCCCAAAACCAGTCCAAACTTCTCAAAATATTAAAAGAAAAGCTGTTGAATCCCAAAAGATTAAGACAGTGTGCCCGCAGCTAGTTCTGGTAGGCAGCTAACAGCAAACATTGAAATGTGACTGTCTTACCTGAAGGAGCTATTGCTCAGAAATGTCACAGTACTGCACAAAGAAATTCAACTACGCATTTGTTGTCATAAAACCTTGCCTGTCCAATAGACCATATTTAATATTTAATGCCCTTTACAGGGGGTGTATGCCTTAGGAGGCATTCTGTGGCAGTCTTCAATGTTACATGTACTAATATTTCACTGTCTCCCACACAAAGTAAGAATAAAGCAGATTATGATTGTGTTATGCAACTCAGTGACTGACACACAAGTAAAAAATTGTTTATATATTTATGCATTGTAATATCCACAGGAAAAGTCCAATTCTCCTGAGACAAGCATAGTCAAATGAAAAGTAGTAGGAAATGGAGAAAAGACTAGACGAACATTTCTTGAAAAGATGAAAAAATCTGTTGATAAAACAAGTTACAATAACCAAAGCCTTGCAGTCAGGCAAGGCATAAAACAGCAGTGAGATGCCCATGGAATATAATTCCTCTGAAGAGACATGGCTTCAAAACAGATATTGCAGTGCTGGGCATGTTTTTAACCCTAAAAAATAACATCTATCTTGGAGACAAACACTGCAAGCTGGGTCTTTGTCCAGGACTGTTGAACAGGTTCTATGAACAGAGTCTTCCTATGACAAGGCTCCTTGATCCCTTTTTGAAGGAAAGTCCAAGGTCAACACTGACACAGAGAACAGTGCAGTGGGATGGACTGGTTTCCACTCCTAAAGAAAGATTTGGGGTAGTGAGCCAAATAAAGTGCTTGTGGCAGCTGTGTCTCCCCCCACCCCTATATAGTGCATGGCTTTGGACATCATATAGTGCTGCACAGGGGCATGGTGGGTCCTGCTCACCTGGCCTCCCACTAGATGGTAGGCAGGTGGAGGTAAAGCTCTGGAGATCCAGTGTCTGAAGGAGAAGCGTAACTTACTTGTCTCTGAAACTTCTGAAAACATGAGCTGGAAGACCCATTAAGCTCAGGTCTTACTAAGTCTTGTCTCAAATCCAGCAAAGCTCACGGCAAACAGAAAGTTCAAGTCTAATAAATACGTTGGCACTGGTTTTTTTTTTGTTAACCTACTTTATTACTCACCCAATGCCAGAAAAATGAAATGTAATTAAGAGATGACTTAAACATCCCATTTTTTTATATGGGAGCATTTGTTAAGACTCACCTGCTGCTAGGTACAAAATCTTCCACTGCAAATTCTGCAATGAATAAGCGCCTGCACAAGCATTATATGATCTCATCTTCTGGATGCACAGTTTAATCACGGTGCTCTCGATAGAGAGCCCACACTAGGAAAGTGCAGTTTAAAATACGAATCTGTGGGAGGCTCTTGAGGTGGTTTCTTGCTAAGTATGGCCAGGAGTAGGGTGATGCAGAGGGAGATGCCACATTAACAGACCAAAAGGTAAAGTAACTCCATAAAACTGTCACCAGCAAACCACCACGTGCAAATTTCATGTGCTCTTAGTCTGGTGAATTGACCCTAAAATAGTATACAGGAACAAAACAAAGATTCCCTGTGTGCCAGCAGATCAGTCATGTTGTTTCCATGTTTTTTCTATATCAGAAAACTCAGATGTTTAAACAGACAGCAAAAGAACTTCATTCAGGCTCATCTGATTTTTCCCTGATCTTTCAGAACTGTTTTAACCCCTCTCCTACTCCACTCAAAAAAAAAAAAGAAAAAAAAAAGGAGAGAGAAACAAGCTCTCATAACAAAATGTCAGCAAAACATCAGATTAACCTACTTTGCCATTTTGCTCCCACAACTGAAAATACTTGGTGGTCAAAGTAATGGCAGCTGACTTTCTCACATGGAAAACATAATGTTCTGTACATTTGTTACCATTATTCTTAGTCTTGTTGAAATGAAACTCCTGTAACTTCTCAGTGTCCAGTGTCCCAAGACCACCTGTCTCCTTCCTTAGACCACAGTATCCCCGTCAGCTCTCCCTCCACACATCATTCTTCTTTATTATCTATTCCCTTTTCAAAACTTATATTTCTCAATTCCTTTTCTTCCTCTTCTTCTTGTCTTGGGCAAACTTAGCTTGCTTCTTGAGAACTAACTTGCCTTTCCTTCGTTTCCGATTTCTCAAGTTTTGAAGGACTTCTACCCCCTCCCTCTGCATCTTTTGAGTTCTACTTCATGGACGACTGCAATGGGGCATTTGCAGTGGGGTAGCCCAGAAACGGCTTCGTTCATCCCCACAAAAGGAAAGCACTGACCATTGTCTTCATACTCCTCAGACCTTCCTGTCCTTTCAGCTGTTCTCTCCAGAAAGAAAGCACCCTGGAACTCCCAGAGGAGTGCAACTGAATACATCAAGGCAGCAGCTCTTTACTATTGCTAGCAAAGAGACACAGAAACGTAGATTAAATTCAAGCAAAAGCCTGAAACAATTTAAATGCTTTCTACCAACGCATGTTAAATAGGTGCTTATGCTTCATGCAGATCCTGATCTATCCTAATTAATCCAAATTAAATCTGAGCTGCAAGGGCACCCAATTATACAGGTATCTACGCAGACACAGACACGAGGAGCCTGGCTCTCACGGTAAAGTGCCGCTTGTCAGGCAGCTGGAGGGGACCCCATCCGCTCCAGCGTGACCCTCTCCATCAAGGATTCCTCCGGCCGGCGGGAGCCCGGTCCCGGCGGTGGGGCAGCCCTAGAACGGCGCTCTCGGTGCCATCTGACGGCGCGACCCGCCGAGTCTCCCTCCGAGAATACGGATCGGTGGGAGGTTTTCACGGAGTCCTTACGGGCATTAAAAACCTGCGTAGTGATGCGGGTGTCCTGCAAGCCAGAAACGGGCCGGGGACCCGGGTGAGGCGAGCGCGGGCAGCAACGCACGCTCGCGTTTCCCCCCTGCAAAGCCGACAGGAGAGAGTGGATACGGTTACCTCGTCGGGATTGTCACTTGGCGAGGGTTTGGACAAGCCTTAGAAAGACTAGCGGGGGAACAGCACAGCTCCTTCAGCGGGGCAGTAGTCCCGCCGCTTCCCCCCTCCAGCTACACGGGGCGAACAGAGGGGTCTTCTTGCCTGCGAAAAGACACGACGTCTCGGAGAAGCCGGGAACCGAGCTCGGGGGGAGGGGGGGGAGTTAGGGAAGCAGGGAGGGAGGCGGCCCACCCAAGGTTTTATCCCCGCTGTCCGTGCACCGCGGTGCTCCTCCACAGCCAGGGAAGCCCGGCGGCCGCACACCGCACGCGGAAAGGGTCACCCCGCAACCGGACAAAAATCCCCGGGCCAAGGGTGTGTGTGTTGGGGGGGGGGGACGGACGACGACGGGGGACCCTNGCGTCAGTGCAGGGCCGTCCCCTTCCCCTCCCCGTGCGCTCGGCTCTGCCTCCCGCCAGCCTCCCACGCCTCCCGCGAGGTGCGGCCGCGATACATAAACACGGCTCCGCCGCTGGGGCTCTCCGTTCGCAGCCCGACGGAGGAGCTCGTCCAGCAGCGGGCAGGGGAGCGGCTGCGGAGAACGCAGCGGCGGCGCGGCTCCGG
>VXAY01004930.1:838286-862515 GCA_013399855.1 Oxyruncus cristatus | reverse complement strand
CTGTGGTCTCGGTGCGCGACTCGCTGCTCTGGCGCATGTTCTCGCAGCAGCAGCCCAGCGAGCTGCCCCGGGACAGCAAGGGCCGCTTCTTCCTCGACCGCGACGGCTTCCTCTTCCGCTACATCCTGGACTACCTGCGGGACCTGCAGCTGGTGCTGCCCGAGCACTTTCCTGAGCGCAGCCGCCTCCAGCGGGAGGCTGAGTACTTCCAGCTGCCCGACCTGGCTCGCCGCCTGGCGCAGACTCGGGCCGCCGCCGTCCGCCCCGCCGCTCTGCACCGCGACGGCTCCATCTGCGCCGAAGAGCCGCCGCCGCCGCTGCTCGGCTACCTGGAAGCCGAGCCGCTGGAAGGAGGCGGCGGGGCCGTGGCGTCCGCCCCGTCACCCACCGCCAGCCGCAGCCCCTCGGGCGGGCCGCTGCTCACGCCCTCGCAGTCGCTGGACGGGGCGGGCGGGCGGCGCTCGGGCTACATCACCATCGGCTACCGGGGCTCCTACACCATCGGGAGGGAGGCACAGGCCGACGCCAAGTTCCGGCGGGTGGCCCGCATCACCGTCTGCGGCAAGACGGCCCTGGCCAAGGAGGTCTTCGGGGAGACGCTGAACGAGAGCCGCGACCCTGACCGCCCTCCCGAGCGCTACACCGCCCGCTACTACCTCAAATTCAACTTCCTCGAGCAAGCCTTCGACCGACTCTCCGAGGCCGGCTTCCGCATGGCCGCCTGCTCCTCCACTGGCACCTGCGCCTTCGCCCCCGAGCAGGGTGGTCCTGCCGATGACAAGATCTGGACCAGTTACACCGAGTATGTCTTCTGCCGGGATTGAGCATCTGCCCAGCCCGTGGCGTGGGGACAAGGCAGCGGCCCCTGCACACCCTCGCACCCAAGGTCCCCTCCCATCCTGGAGGACGGAGGATGTGGAGGAGGGCCGTGTCCCCCTGTGCTCTTCTCACCCCGTGTCTGCCTCCACGCACAAGGCGGCTCAGCCCCAGCGCAGCCCCCACCCCTCTTTTGCAGCACCTCCTGACGGCTCTAGGGGCGGGAGGTCACCGTGTTGTGCCTCGGCTGCCATGTCCCTGCTTGGCCACCACATCCCTAATCAGCCACCATATCCCGGCTCGCACCATCATCCTCCCTCCCACGTCTCCCAGTAGCTGTGTTGGTAGCGAGGAAGGAGAGAGGTATTGGGAGTAGACAAGTATTTGTCCCACGAAAGTGGGCAGATGTGCCCAGTCCCTGCCCCTCACCACGTGCAGAGCTGAGGTATAGCTCTTGCAGGGTGGGATGTTTTAAAAACCATCCAGTTAGGGGCTGAGAAACTGATCTGAGTTGCTCAAAAGCAACTTCTATTGAAGATGGTGTGACAAATGGCTGTCTCTTCTCATCCCAAGACTCTTGTTGGGCAGACCCAAAATGGTCCATTTTAACCCCCCACCCCATCAAAGTGATGTCTGTCTGTCACATAGAAGTGATACCTGACTGTGAGGGGTTTGCACTGGCTCATACTTTATCTGTAGAGATGAGTAGTTCTGGAGGAGGCGTGCACGTAGCCCTTCATGACCAATTGCTTCCATCTCCCCTGTCTGCTCCCTGTATCTCTGAACTCCTCTCTCCAAGCTGTTAAACTGGACCAGGGCCTGTGCAGCAAGCATGTAAGGCTGATGTGAAAGGACAAGTTTGCTGGATAACCAGCCATTTGAACTGTAAAGTGTCCTCAGAGATGCGTTTATTCCATTGAGAGGTAAAACAACGACACTTTGCAAAATTATAGTGCTTGTGAAGTCCTTATAATTCTTTTGAAGTTGCTGTCTATAATATGCACAGAAATCTCAATGCATATTTCCTTAAACACTCTCAAAATGATGGGAGTGAGATGAAGCCAGGCTTGCCAGAGTAAAAGTAGGGCCTGCTTCCTGGGAAGCTGAAATCTCATACCTTGAATTAATGCAGATATACATTATAAGTGTAATCAAGAGCACCATTCTTGTTATTTTTTGTCATGTTGTGCTGTAAAACTCTCAAGCCAACAGGATTGATGACAAAATCACTTCTTAAAGAACCGGTTTCTTAGTTTCATGGCAGTACTACCAGGGCACTGACACTGCTAAGAGTTACATTCCTTTTCGTAGACCAACTTAGTGCTTCTTAGAAAGGATTGAGCCCTGTCATTAGAAAAACAAGAATGATGCCAACTTTCTCCAGGGGAAATTACCCCTTTTGAGTTGTATTTTGTTACTGCTGTCTGACAGTCTTTCCCCGAGGAGGCAGTCATAGTCTGCTTTGGATCAGATCATCTGAGTAGCAGGTTTTATGGTAGGGAAGATGGAGGAGATCTTTTTAATACATTCTTGAAGTCTGGAGTGCAAAAGCACTTATCCTTTAAAAAACTAAAATTGATATAAGAATTTGTGTTGTCTGTTCAGACCATCAAGGAAAAATAGCCTAAATATATGTGAAGTGTCAAAGAATTTAGTGGTACATATTAAAGGCTTGAAGTAGTGTTTTTAAAACTCTTGAATAATAAATTGTTCTAAATCCAAATTTAGATATACTGCTAGCATTTGTATTCTAACCAAAGAATTTTATCGTAGGTTTGTTTTTTTTTAAAACCTTAATTCCTTTGAAAAGAGCTATAGCTACATTCCTATCAAGTTTCAGTGCTCAGTCTCTGTGTTCACCACTTGGTCTTTCATTAAGCGAGTGCACAACTGCATACAACTGAAAAAACTTTTCATCACCGTGGCTAATTTTTTTTTAATATTAGCAAGGCTGTTTATTGATGTGATTAAATTGAAGATGCGCATATGAAAGCACTGGGTAGTGTCCAGTTGTAGATAGTTGTATTATGGAGTATTTTTAAAAGGAAAGAAATGTATACCTGCCAAATTAGGTGAGCAATAAGATACAGTGAGAAACCAATACACCTGAAGATGGGAGTGAAGCCTGTTTGTCCTATGCCTTACTCTGAGATGGTTTCTTTGTGCTTAACTTACTAATACCACAAGTGAAAGGACGTTGATCACAGCTACTAGGTCTTTACAGTGTCATTCTCAAGAATAACGACTGTCTTTTTCTAGTTTCTGTTAAGTAACTCTGAAGTACGTTTTTTAAGATTTTGTATAAAATCAGTTTTCAGTAAAGTGTTCAAATTCGCTCTAGATATCTTTCTTTTTTTAAGAATCTGGTATCTTACTAAATCCATCATAGGAGCTATGAATAGGGGCAGTTTTAAATTGACTTTGTGATTTAGTGTACATATATATACAGTATATAAACATTTTACATGAATCGTTTAGTTTTTTAATCATTTTAGCGCTACAGGATTTCATAATATACCTAGCTGAGCATTTACACATTACATTATGTACATAATATGGTAATGTTTTACTGGTTTCTTATACCTGTTTCTATGGAAAAACTGAATATGAGTATCATCAGCTTGTCTAATTGAAATCGATGACATACTTGCTTGAATGTGAATTGTAACTAAACTTCCAGGTGGCTGAATGCATCTCTAAAACAAAGATTGCCTGTATTTTGATTAGTAATTGCCTATCCATTTGCTGGCAGATGACCCAAAAATTCTCATATTTTAAGTAAAAATGGGTGTAATATAAACAGATGATTTTTTTTTTTTAATCTTTGTGCTAAAAACTTTATTAGTGTTAACAAATGGAGCCCTTTGTTTACTGTAACTCAGTATCATCAGTAGGCTAAAAATGATGGTGTCATAAATGTAATAGTCATTTGGTGGTTTGCCAGAGAAGATGATATTTTTCTGAAACATTACTTAGTAATGTCTGTAAATTTTTTAAAAGGAAAAATGCCTAAGGCAAAGTCACTGAGTTTTGCTTGTCTATTCTATTGAGAGCTCAAAGAATGGATAAACACAATGACTCTGCTAGCTTGTTGACGTGAAAAAGGACAAAAAACTAAAGGCACGATCCTGGAGTCCCATATAGATTTTGTAGCGGTTGTTCACAGTTCACGTACTTATGGATGAATGCAGTAGCATTTGTAAGTACTATTAAGCCCCCCACAAAGGCAGTCTTTCTTTTAATTAGAGATTAAGGCGTAGGTCTTTTCAGTGGTGCATATCATGAAGGGTGACTTTGCCTATTCTTGATTACAATGTCTATATTTTTATACATGTAGATAACGGGCCACTTACTCATTCTTATTTTGCCGTGTATAGCATTGAAAATAAAGATCCTCCTAGGAAAAAGTTGCATACCAAATTAAATTTTGTTCTTTAAATATTAACTTGGTTGTGTGGTTTATGCTGTCCTTTTTATTCTCGGTAAAGATGTTTTTAGCTTTGCTTGCTCTTCCACAGTATCATATTCATAACTTCAGCAAAGACTCCAAACTAATATGTAACGCAGAAACCCAGAGCAAAGAAAATTATGTGAGTAGGGATCTCTAGTAACACTGGTGGCAAGATAAACAGAAATGTATAATGCTAAGACTGAACAATTTCCATCACAGAAAATTCTTGTAGTACTCATCAATCAGTTGTCAGGAAGATGTGGTGATTAAACAGCTTAATTTGAATGGCACTGAGTAATGCTGAAGTAAAATGTTGATGTTTTTTATGAAGCCAGAGAATAATAGCATGGGATATAGTGCTCATTTAATGAAAGAAGCATAAATACCTAAGGTAATACATGATTTGAGATAAATGCATCTAGAAATTCTCATTAGCTGCCCCGTGATCCCTAGCAAAATATTACAAACCTGTGGTCAGCTTCATAGAAAATTAGTAGTGAATTGTTAGTATAATCCACATGTCTGAAGTGCCTGTTCTTTCTTGTGTAGCATGGTTATAATGCAGAGGAACCAGCTGAAGGAAGTTTAGTTAACTCTTTTATTTGACAGCTTGATAGTGTTTGAGAGCTTTGTTAGCATGCAATAATACAAGAAGGGAGATTGTTCCATGAGAAACATGGTCTGATTTTTGAGTCTGCCTTTCTGAAGACTTAGGTCTCATTTTCTTTGTACTACTGCTTCAACTACTCTGCTCACCCCCACCCATTTTATTTCACTTTTACTTGGAAAAAGACAGCACACTCTTTGACAGAGCCAACTTCTGTTAGGCTGAAGGTTATGGCTGAATTTTAGCTTTCTCCCTCAGTGAACTACAGATTTTTTTCTTCCTTTCCTTTACCCTGCCACCAGTATTCATCAAATTTGTAAGAATGTAACAGCTGTGAGGTTTTTCAGTTCTTTCCCTTGTGTGTGAAGTTACCCAGCAACTCAGAGGTTGTTAAGGGGGGCAGATGTCCACTCAAATGGACAATGCAAGTGTATGAGCCATATTTCCTTCAAAAACAAGGCTAACAGAATACTGTAATTAATGCCTGGCACTGTCTGTGTAGTTCAAGTGTACTAAATCCCTGTAGACCGAGGAGGCAAGCAGTCACACTTACTTTTGCGGCAGTGGCCGCTCAAGTCAAAGAAATGGATGTGCTAGAATGTCTTAAAAGTACTTACAGACTCCAAATTTCTGCAGCATTTCCACGTGTAGCTAGAGCAGCGTTGAGCCTTGTTATACCAGCCCCTCTTGACTGCCTATCTTAAACCTGGTGGTAACTTTGCTGGAGAAGCTTTTTGTTATGAATATGGAGCTTTTGGGACTTCCGCACTTTTGGCTGGCAGAAATGGATCAAAATGTGCAGGAAAATATTTTCTGAAGACTGGATTTGTCTCAGGGTTGTGTTTTTGTTTGTTTGTTTGGGGTTTTTTTGTGTGTTATTTTGGGGTTTTTTTGGGTTTGTTTGGTTTTTGGGGTTTTTTTGGTTGTTTGGGTTTTTTTTGTTTTTTATTGTAGGAAATCTTCAGTATAGTTTTACTGAAATATTAGTACTAGTGCGTTATTTATTTAGAAAGTACTAGCGTTTAGTTTTATGAAACTGAATGCTAATTTTGTTTTTCATTACAATGAACTGCATGTGTTTTTCCCCTGCTGCCAAACAAAACTCTTATGTATGACTGCTGACGTAGTAATACCAATATTGCAAGTTGTCTGTTGGAAATACACAGCACAACTGCTGAGACAGTCAAAGCCATGGTTGGTCAAATTATATTTCTTCCCCATTCCACTCTCCTCTGTGTTCAAACTGGAATAAAATTAAATTCTGTTAGACATTTCTTGCTCTGCAAGTTTTTTAGCACTTCCGTCGAAGTTGTTGGGAACAGTGAGTCAGGGATTTGAAGCAGGTCTATTTCCTTGTGAGGAAGTAAGAGTTATGAAAAATCCTTGCACAAAGTGGGAGCAGCCTCATGCATTTTGGGGGAATTTCTTGGTATCAAAAGAAAGCAAAGATATTTTTCTGTATAATCCAAGTAATACACTCACATATTACTCCTACTTTGCAAACCCAACCTGCCCCGAAAAGCTGTAGTCCTTGATGACACTTGTTTGTTCTAGGTTTTATTTGATATCATCTGGATGAAAGAAATACTTGTTTGGATTTTTTTTCTCCTTCAAAAAAGCTCAGTGTTTAGCTGCTGGGAAATGACAATGTTAGCAATACACTTTGCTTAGGGAGATGGAGAGATGTGGGTTAATATTTTATCATCCTTTTTAATTCAACATAATGCGAAAGGTAGGGAAGTTCGTATAGGAGCTTATAGGGATCATAGCATCACTAAGGTTAGAATGCCCAGCTCCGTATAGCCTCTGACTCCCCTTTGCAGCTTAACAATTTTCTCAAATTAGAATTTAAGTAAGTGTTAATTCACTGAAGTTCAGCCAAAGGGGGTAAGACTGCAATTAAGAGAACAGCTCCATTTGATAATGTGCATGTGATCAATGTTTTTTATTTGTAATTTTGAGGTAAAGTCAAAACATCAGTCAATTTATTAAGGAGCAGGCTGTTACTAAAAAAAAAAGTAAAATGAAGAAAAAGCCCTTTCCCACCTTCTTCAGGAGGGATTGCAGTGCTGGTGTGATGGGAACAACCTTTCTTTTTGGTTTCATAGTTTACTGAAATAACCCAAAGTGTTGCTACTCAGTTTTGTCTATTTTTCTGGTCATGGCGGAACTTTAGGATCACACTCACAATTTTCAAGTGGTCCTTTAGCAAAGCATGTATTCATAACTCTGTTGACTTCTGTAGATTTGGATGTAGTTTGGTCTTGGCTCATATTTTCCAATAGCTTAGTGACAATCTCTCTCCTCGTGTTACAGCAAAGTCTGTGATTATTAGAAGCTGGAAGTTTAAGTTTTTTCGCTTTAAAAGGGCAGAGGCTGTTCCAGGAATATGACTTTTTTTCCTTTTCCTTTTTTTTTTTTTTTTTTAATAAAGGATCCAGATAATGCATTTTTCCCCAAATTTTTAGTCTTATACGAACACTCCTAATTTTCCCCATCTTGTAAAATTCATTTCCATGTCTTCCTATAGCTGACAGCTCAAGGCATGAGTATTTCAGAAAGCTGCAAGCACTGCGAGGTCTTGCAGTAACTCACAAGTTCTCCATGGCAATCCCTTCCTGCCGTGGTCCCTTGTGCAGTCAGAACCAAGCTGGGTGGGCAGCTGGGTCCCAGGCCCCAGGATGACCCACTGGCCCTGACCACAGCTGCCCCTTCTGCCTTGTTTCCTTCCTGGCCGTGACTAAGGTAGGTCAGTAGTCCCCGAGCCAGCATGGTCTTGCTGCTGGCAAATTGTCTGAATAAAGGGGCAGCATTTGTATTCTAGCAAGATCTGTGCAGCCAAAGAGCCACAAACTGGCACTTCTCTGCTAGAATTCTGACCCACTTATTTCCAGGGTTTGCTTTCACAGTCTGCACTTTATCTGCTGTCTCAAGGTATGGTTAGAATATGGGAAGGATTTAGCTGTTTACAGGAGACTGTCTAATAGCTTATTTCCTGTGGCACTAAGTGGACAACTCAGTTAAAAAGTTTTGCCTTTCTTTAAAATTTTGTCATATATATGCATGAAAATAAATACAGCATGAAAAGTGCTGAATAAACTACAAAAACACTGGGTAAAGGCAAATTTCTGTTGTAGGTGAGAGCAATGGCTTTATTAATTTTTATTAGCACATTTATCCACTTGGACTTGTTTGTGTCATGTTAGAGGCTGAAGAGCACTCAGCTACAGGTAACTGGCCCAAACAGTCCAATTTCTTTGGAAAATGTTAGAGGAAGAGTCTATGTATACAAATGCCATAATGTTTCTGTTTCTGGAAGAAGAATTTCAACCTGATGATTATCAGATTGGATGTTTTTCAACACATCACCTCCTAGGGCTTGAGGGCAGAAAGAAACATCCAGATCATGTGGTCTGCTCTTCAGCATAGCCTACACTGCAGGGCTTCCCTGAAGAGAGTCTTTACCTCAGGCAGTGAAATCTCCTAGACTGTCATCTAATCTCATCTCGTGCAAAAGAAGACATCACAGTGCCTGATTAATTGTTCCGGTGTGAATGTCACCAGCTTTGGCTTCCACCCAAAAGAGTCTGTGATGTCTTCTTCACTGACACCATGAGGCTGTAGAGAACTTTCTGTAGGAGGATATGTACAGATGCAGTTCAGTTGGTCTAGATCTAGGGATGAACAGTCTTGTCTTTTCCTTCCGTTCCCTGCCACTTGTCCCTGTAACCAGTTTTGTGTTGGTACAGCTTTTGTGGACATGGGGTGGACCAGTTCAGGTACCTGGTGCAGATGAAAACCTTAAATAAGCAAACAGGCAAAAGCAGGTCAGCTTTCAGCCAGATCAACTCCCTGAACTGGCTCACAGCAAAATAACCTTACTAGTGCCAGGAGAAATAGTCTGATAACTAAACACAGTGAGCTCCAGTGGTCTGTCAGTAAGGCATGTTTTTCAGTTCCTTAGTAATTTGCTGTCTCTTCTCTAAATCCTCTTCAATTTATCAACATCTTTAGAACTTCTGATTTCATTTACTGGTTATTCTAGTAAGGGAATGCACCAAAGCAAAGTAAAATTGTCCTGTTGTCTGTTTTTTTCCATTCATTTGTCCAAGGTTTGCCTTGGCAGACCAAGGGACTTAAGCATCACTGGAGTTTATGTTTGGTAAACCATGACTGTGAGCACCTGCATTCTATTCCCTGAATACTGTCCTAATTATCAGTCAAAATGCATGGCAGTGCATAAGATGTTTTCTTATTGAACATTATGCTACAGTTTAACTTCTAACAACTGAAGAGCAAAGTAAAGCTGGTACAAGTGGATCTATTTTCTATACATCAGTGTTCATGGACATTACTGTAACACACAAATGTTCAGTATCATTTCCACTAGTTATTGCATTGGATAGGTAGTTTTCAACTAGATAAATGGATGGCTAAGGATTGATTGTCTGTTTGGCAGGCCTAAAGTTCCTACTTTTTTTTTTTTTGTTTTTTTTTTTAACCATGGTCTTCAAAGAGTCTATATTTTCTTCCAGTCCTTTGGAGCTTCCCCAGGAATCTGAGAATTTCTGAGAAGGCTGCTTTAGTAATTACACAGGCTTGTAAAGACACCAGATGTAAATTGGCCAGATCTGATTGAAAAAAATATTTGTTGCTCATATTTTTTGGATTAATCTCAGAAGGGAAATTGGTCAGTATTCTCAACAGACAAAAAGAACAAAATATTTATACTTTTCCTGAACAAGCCTACAAATTTCATCTAGTATAGAATACATACAATTTTTCACATTGTTCCAAATAAAATTAAATAATTTCATTTGTAATCATGCTGACTACTACTTTCCTTGTGTCCTTTTTCCTTAACTTATTGAATTTATACAATGGAATTAGTACAGTACTTGGAATTTATTGCTTTTGATTTATACAGATCGTGATAGCCTTCTCTTTCCATTTTAGACTTTATATCTATGACTTTTTAATAGCAACTATCTGGATCCTGTCCCAGAATGTAATGGATGACTGTAACTCCTGCTGATCTCAACAAAGGTGCTGTCAATACAGGATGGTAATGACAATTTTGAAAAAATCCTAGTATTCTCTCTTTTACATTCAGGACTTTACATTTATGTGATGAACCTGTAACCTAGGATGTAGAAATATAGTATTTTTACAGGTAAGTGTCTTGATATACAGCTAGTGGGAATTTATTCCATTGTGTTACTTTGTGTTTTCAGTGTTTCGTCTCATTCTATCTACCGTGGTACATGTCCAGAGGATATCTAGAGGATATACCTGAGATGTATTTTCTCAGATCTTTCCTAGCACTGTTTTGATGCATTTAAAAGTTGCTTCTTCATTATATTCTGTTATTTATGTTATTCCTAAACTCTGTTTACAGACTCGCCTAAGAACATCGCTGATATGCATTTTGGAGTGTTATGCATGTGGCACACAACTCATTCCTTTGTTCTCACCTGGACTTGCACTCACTGGAATCGGTATTTGCTTTTTTTGAGGTCCTGCTTCCAGTATGTATGAACGGGCATGGAAATCAGAGGGACAATACAGAACCTCAGGTGTGGTAGAGGCATGTGGCCAGGTGAGAGTGTCATCGGTGCCAATCTCTCAGCTCCTAGAGGCTGCACACTTTACCTATCCACCCCACCCCATGCTGTATAAAGGCTGATACTGCCTGGATAAATAACAAACTTTTAACATTAAAAGTAATAGGTTGTAGTAGCTTTCCTCTTACTTTGTGTTCATCAGGTTACTCCTCAAGGGAAGGCCCCAATGTAGCTTTAAATATGATTTTGGCTATAATTCCCTCACTATAGCCCATAGAGTTGTCCTCTCCATTTTTACCTTAATAGTCTCTTAAATAGCTCAGTGTTCTGCCCACTTTTAAATTTGTAGAATTAAATTACAGAAAATTAGAGGAAGAAATATTTATTTAAATTAACATCCTTAGACAATGTGAAATTACTTTCAATCTTAATTTCCATAGCAGAAAGAGGAATAAAAGAGTCACTGGCTGATATCAGCAAGTTGTTCCCTTTATATAGAATAACAGAAGAGGAAGTTCTGAATAACTTGGTTTCAGTCAAGCAAGAAAAACTTCCTGCTGTCAGAGCATCTCTCTTTTGGAATAGCAATGGCCTAATACTGAATGTTTTCCTCAAGGTGAACTATGTATCCCATAGACACTTCATAAACACCGGACAATAATTTTAGAATTATAAAATCATAAGAATCTCAGTAAAGCCCGTGGAGCATCTCAGAGTACTGTGTCACAAACCCATTTTTAAATATGTGGCAAAGCATTATGCTTACGAGCTTAATAAGGGCCTTTAATAAGTATGCTCGAAGTGTCTATGCAAAAACATTATGCTATCCTGATTTCCCTTCTGTAAGGAAAGGTTACTAGAAGAAATGCATTTTGAATGTTCTGGTTTTCGTATGTAGAAAAAACGACACAGTACTGGTGAGGTTTTTTATGTAAAAGAAAGAGCTTGTGGGTTAGGATAAAAGGGCAGACTAGTAAGGGTGCCACTGTTGTGGGTGTTTGATAAAGGCTGCCTGAGCAGGAGGAGGAAGTGAATGAGTCCTTCTAAAGGCATCTGGAAGCAGCCTTAAAGTCACAGGCACTGGTTCTTGTGGGAGAGTTCAACCACCCTGATATCTGCTGGAGAAGCTACACCAGGGAAGCACAAACTGTCCAGGAGGTTCCTGGAAAGCATTGATGACAACTTCCTGTCACAGGCAGTGGAGGATTCCACAAGGAATGGTGTGCTGCTTGACCTCATACTAGCAAACAGGGAAGGCCTTGCTGTAGTTGTGAGGGTTGGGGGCAGTCTTGGCTATAGTGACCATGAGATTGTGAAGTTCAGTGTTGGGTGAGGAGGAAGCAGGACAGAGAGTAAGATTGCAACCGTGGACTTCAGGAGAGCTAACTTTAGCCTCTTCAGGGATCATCTTGGAGGAATCCCGCAAGAATGGGACTGCAGAGAAGGGGTGTCCAAGAGAGCTGGTCGATGTTCAAGGATCACTTCCTCCAGGCTCAAGAACAATGCATCCCAATGAGCAAGAAATTGGGCAAAGGGGGCAAGAGACCTGCGTGGATGAACAAGGAACTCCTGTCATTACTCAAGAGTAAGCAGGAAATACGCAAGAGGTGGAAGCAGGGTTGGGCCGCTTAGAATGAATATAGACACATTGTCAGAGTAAGTAGAAATGAGAAAAGGAAGGCCAAGTCCACCTGGAATTAAATCTGGCCAAGGATGTCAAGAACAACAAAAAGGGCTTTTCAAAAGCATCAATGACAAAAAGAACACTAAGGATAATGTGGGCCCATTACTAAATGGAAGGGAGACCCTGGTAACAGAGGATGCAGAGAAGGCAGAGTTACCAAATACCTTCTTTGCATCGGTCTTCACTGACAAGGCCAGCCCTCAGGAATTATGACCTAGGACAGCAGAGTAAAGGAATGTCAGAAGGCTTTCCCTTGGTCAGTGAGGGTTGGGTTAGAGAACACCTAAGCAAACATGACATCCACAAGTCCGTGGGCCCTTGTGGGTTGTATCTGCAAGTGCTAAGAGAGCTGTCACACACCATGACTGAAGCTGCTCACGATCATTTTTGAAAGGTCGTGGTGGTCAGGACAGGTGCCTGAGGACCGGAAGAAAGCAAATGTCACGCCTGTCTTCAAAGGGCTCTCTTTTGGTATGGGATGGGGACAAAGAGGATGAACTTTTGTAACAGAGTTCAGAGAAGCAGTTTCCACAGAATGCCATCTTTATCCTTTTTGCTTAACTTCAACGTAGGCTTACATTCACCTCCATGTAGGAAATGTGTGCAGACATGCTTATTCTGAAGCCTAGGTTTAAAATCCACTGTAGGTTCAAAGGAAGTTAACCTGAGCTTAAAGAAAGGTGCTTTTGTGAAGAGTAGATTGCAGAGACTTCCTTGAATAGTACATGCTGCTGAAGTATTAAGGCATGCAGGTGTAAGAATGAATAACACACAGGTATGCAGGAGCTGCAAAGCTGAGCATGAACTGAGCTTACCTGTAAACCAGGCATGTTTTTGTAGCAGTTGTTAGTTCTGGCCTGTTTCTTTCACAAATGTTGCTACCAGGGCAGGGAGGGTAAATTGATATTAACCTAATAGTGTTCTAAGCCAGCCATTCCATGGTTAAGTGCTCTACATGTGAAGCGTATAAAAATGTGCTGGTGACACAGAGATACTTGGTGAGAGCCAAGTGCCTTTGTTCAGCTAAAATAGTGGAGGTTGCACTGGGTTTGTTGCTAAGTTAGAGCAATAGCAGCTACGGCTCTAGGCAAATGGCTTTCTAGAATTAGAAGCCATTACTGTCTGAAGTGACACATTTAGCAAATGTCTCTACATGAATAATTAGCTCACCCAGCAAAGCTGCAGCTACCTGATAGCACAGTATTTTTCCCAGTTTGGAGCATCTTTTATTTATCTAAAACCTTCCAATGATCGTCACTGCTACTTTATTCCATTTGACAAATAAGTAGTAAATGAAGGTGTTTTCATATATTGGAACAATCTGCATGTTTACATTTTTTACAGCTCTTGCAAAGATGTAATTGAAACCCTGAAGAGTTTTTACTCTTTATACTACTGAAAGCCATGCTCAACAGCTTTTTGCAAATTTCCAGTTTGGAGAACTGATGAGTAATTATTCAAGTGTTTATGTGGAAGGAAAAAAAGTAATCTTCCCTTAGAGGGAATATTTTGCTGCAGACTTTAGTTCTCCCCTTTCTTTTTCTTTTGCCTTTTCTTCAACTCAAAAATGTCTACTTTAGATATTGTTTGATATGGTAGAATATCTCCGTGTAGTAGCTGAAAAGGAACTGGACCTGTCCTTATCAATCAAGTAATTCACTAAATTCTCATTTCCATAATGCATTCAGTTTTCTTTCACTTATTGAAGAAAATTACCAATTTTTTTTTGCATTGTTGCCCTATGGTTTCTGGGAACCACATATAATCTGAATGTGTATGGCCCAGCACTGTTTTTTGCAACTGAGCTAAAAATCTGCCAAATTGTATCATAACCCAGGAGTGGAGGTAGTAGAGATTACTTACTTCACATATATTCTCTGCAGATTGTTATGACCCACTGCAAGGAAATGAGAAAAAGATAGGTAGTTGATATTTCTAATTTAATCCTTGACATCTCAATGAGTCATTTTAATATTAAAATTGTTTTCACTATACTTTGTGCATGAAAGACCAAAAGAATCTATATTTTTAATAGAATTTATTCAGGAAAGCATTGACAAAAAAATACTAGAGTACTTATAATGTTTGTTCTACATCAAATATGCTGAGATGAGGCTTAAAACCCCACCAGAGAATTCACATTTGCCTCAGTGGTAAGAGCTGTAATTATCTGTATATTTTGAAAATACTTACAATGAAACACAACCTAATTCTCAGTTATAGAACAATGTAGTACAACAAAGACATTATAATCTATTATTTTCATTATAAGATGTGGGTGCATAACCAGGAAGAACACTAACACAATTATTTCCTTGTAAACCTTTACAATATATAAACACTTACTGGAGCAGGGAAAATCAGAGTTTATTCTGACTTTATCACAGCAGAACAATTCCGTTGTATAGGTAGACAAAGAGCCTGACTTTCTGGGGTATTTTTACTCTCACAGTCCTGTTTTCTCTCCTTTGATTGTCAGTAATGCCACCACCCTCTGACATTTATGGAGTGTTAGGGTTAGCCTAATTGCCGTTGCTTTCGCTTTTGACAGCGCCAGTGAAGCCAACATTTCCAGCAGTGTCCCTTGGGCCTTAACTGCTGCTGAATGTAATGCATTCCAAAGCCCTGCACCCCAGAGCAATGTTTACCCACCCATATTGCAGGGCTTACCAAACTGAAGTATGATCCCAACAGAGGCAGAACATAGATCAGGGTAGAAGTAGGTAAGGCTGACAACGACCTAATTGGGAGCTATGGGACTAAGAGGGACTGTAAAGTTTACATGGCCGTGCCTAGCCCTTGGTTAAGGACATCCAGGATTTTTGACTGTATTTGTTTTATTGAAAGATTATAGCAGCCACTGACATATTTCAGTTTTTCATCTGTCCACATCCTTTTCAATTGTTGAGATTTTTACAGCTGAAACCCTCTGTTTGGAGAAACTTCCAAATACCCTCTTTTTGGAGAAACTTCCAAATACGTTGTGACAGAGAGGAGCATATTGTTCTTTTTACCTTCTGACATTTCAAGTTCTTAACTGTTCAACTGTATGTGTAGTTCAGCAGAAAAGCAAATGAGGAGAAATGTGAGTTTAACACAGGGCTTCTAGAAATAAGTATGTCAGGCTGCGGTGGTGGTTTGGAATAAAGGGACACCACAGGTTTGAGTGATCAGCTCATTACCTGGTGGGTGAAATGCTCCCCCCCTGCCCCCCTTCCGCCTGGCCCCAGGGAGCCCAGCACGGACCCACACAGACCAGAGGAGAGAGGCGAGCAAGAGAGAGAGTTTATTGTGAGGAAGGGTCATTTATAGGCTTCAGGGGGATCAGAAAAACACCAATAGAAACCCCTGAAAGTTTACAGAATCCACCAATAACAAGTAAGGGTTAACATCCAATAGGAAAGGGTTAATAAAGGCCAATAAGAAAACTTCTAGATATCTTCCCAGCACATTCCTAAGAGAGATAACAGTTTTCTAAAAGCATTTTGGGAAGAAGAAGCTGTGACTTAGCAAAAACTTACAAAAAAGCCATTTTGAAACATGTTAAACAACATTATAAACTTCTGATTTTACAGCATTTAGGCTGTTCTCTTCATTCTCTTTACTAGTCCATTTCTGACAAGAATTTTTCCACCCCACATAAAGTATGTCGACTCCCATATCAGGCCAGGTAAAAGATTCACCTAGCCCAGTATTGTCTTTCTGGAAGTGACCAATAAGGAAGTTTAGGGAAGAAAGGGAGAAGTAAAGGAAGAATGCAGAGACTCATAAATGTAAAGCAATAATGTAGTGGCATATCCTATTCCCATTCTCAGATTCTAAACCAGTAGCTTTGTCTTTGTATCTAATAATTCTTGGTGGTTTTCTAGTCCATGACTTTATGTAGTTACTTTTCAAACACCTGTGAACTGTTGCTGTCTTCAACATCTAGCAGCAGTGAATTCTAAGGCTTATCTATATCATACTAAAGGGCTTGATTTCCCTTTTTGTTTTCAGTCTGCCACATAATTTTATTTGACAACCACTATTCCTTGTGTAGGAAAAGAATAACCATTCCTCATCCCCTTCTCCCTGACATGACATTTTTTTAGCCCTCTGTCATATTGTCTCCGTAAGTCATCACTTTCCTAGGATAAAGAGCCCTTGTCTAGTTGGTCATGTCTTGTCATTCCCTAACTCTGATCCCTAACTTCTGCTATTTTCATCTTCAGTGTGGTTTCTCATGGTCTCTTTGTAGCTTGTAGTGCTCACAGATGTAGTTCCACCGATGCCTTCATACACATTCTTGCAGTTTGCGGTGTGAAAGTGGGAAGCTGAAGTGGATCAGACCAAAAGTCTATTCTATTTGTTGTCCTGTCTCAGAATATCCATATAGCAGATATCTAGGGAAGCATCTAAGACTAGACAGTTTTTCAAAAGGATTTATACTTTAAACCTTAGTTTCATGCACTGCAAATCATTTTTTGTACGTTTTCACATGGTGCAATATTTAGGCCTATCCAAAAAGCAGTGTTTAACCTTTTTCTGCCCCAGCTTTGACCCTTACTGTCCAATAGTAAACTAAAAAGGTGTCTCAGTCTACTGATTGCAAGTCCTGTTGCGAAACTTAAAAACGGAAGAGATTTCCCTGTTAAGCGAGATTGTGTGATATTATAAAAAGTTCTGACAGGCCCAGCATATTCAGTCACAACTATTCATTTCAAGGATAAAATTTTTATATTCACCCTGAAACATAATTTCCTGGGAAAAAAAACACCTTGAAATCTGAAGCTAGCTCTGCTCCAAATTTGTTCTGCAGCAACAAATACAGAATGCTGCAATCTGCAGCTAGTGTAACAGATCATGAACTGTTGACTTCATTAGATACTTGCTGAAACCTTGGTGGGCAAAGTGACAAGTGCCCACCCCGTATAGACCTTCTAATAAACTCAAAAACATTCACTGATTAATATTTTGGTCACTTAAGAAACTGATCATATATACATTTAATGACTGTATAAAGGAATGAATCACTTAAAATGCAATTAAAAACTGCTGCTTCAGCATGAATCTTTTAAGTCAGTTGGAAATAATTAACTTCAGGATGATTTATTGAAGAGATTAATCTTTTTCTTAGAGTTGGAGTAATCTACATGACCTCTTCTGAAAAATATTGCTCACTACAGTTTTAATGGTTTCAAGATGAGCCAAGATAGTGTTACTTGCTTTTGCAATCACTCAATAGACGTTCTACCTCAGTACCTCTTTGTGTATGTAATTTATTTTCACTGGCACATACCTAATTAAGTAGTATCATATTTTGAACATTATCTTTCTTGATGCAAGGGTTTTATAAAAGGCAAGCCCTGAAGAATCTCGCAGATCAGATCTTTTGCAGATGGAAACATTACACACCAGCATAATACCAAATCATAAATTGTTCATTGGTTGTCAAATTTCCTGTGGAAATCATAAAGCCACTGGAGGCTAAGTACACAAGATCCTATTGATTTCCAATTAACAAAGGGAATGTCTACAATCTGTGTATACTGTAGAAATTATAGTCTCACTTCTCTTGGAAACAAGTACTTGTTGATTTAATTGAAAGTATATATAATAATAAATTTGAATCCACATAACAGAAAGTGTGTTCTTTCTATCAGTTTTTGGCTTTACAATTTTTGGTAAACAAATAGGCTTAGCTTCACTGATAATTAGTAGAAAACAGTTACTTTATATATCTACCTTGAAAAAAAATCTGAGAATTTCTTTATACGCATTTCTCCTCTTTTTTTGTTGAGCTCTTTCCAGCACAGTTAACTCCCACTTCGTCTTAGGAAAGCAGATTGCCTTGCTTATATCATGATCTCTGACCTCTTTTGGGTTTCAGTCAGTCTGAGAATAATTCTTAGGTTATTGAAAGTGTACTCTTCTCCAGTTCTTCCTGGAAGCAGCTTTTAGCCTTATAAATAATAAGTTGTGTCAGGCTGGAAGGAACCAAGCATTACATTTCCTGCATAATTCTTTCGAGGAATCAAATTGTTTTATATTGTTTGATTTCATGTTCCCATTATCATCCTCCTTAGATATCATTCCCGGTGTACAGGAAGGACAGCAAACTAAGGCAGACAAGCTAGTTGCAGAAAAAAACCATCAGTTATGCATGACAGTCCTTTCCTCAGAAAACACTTGAGCTTATGTTTTCCTTCCATATCACGCATATGTCTCACGTAACACTGTCAGATGAATATCTGCAGTATAGCTGATGTCTTTGCTTAAGATAACATGAAGGAATTTCTGGAGTGTCAGCTAGAAGGATTCCTTCTTGAAGGGTCCCTTGTTGTTGCACTTATTTTCAGTATCTTTAGTCAGAGGTGCAAAAAATTACTTTGAGTCTTTCTGTTATTAGTACCTGGCATGACAAAGTAATAGCAAAATTATTGCATGATTAATCAGAATAGCATTCTGCTGGACTGAAGTTAAGCTTTCTATACACTGTGATGCATGTGTTTTTAAGCTTATTTTGCTTGCTCTACTACATTAGCACTGCTACAGTTTTATCTGTGCCACCTCACCACTTCCTTTTGCTCACAATGCATTTCATCACCTGCCAGACTGTATCTGATCTCTTACTAGCCCAAAAATGTGGGCAATCGGCACATATGAAGCCTGATGGTAGAGCAGCAGCTAGGGAACTTGCAGTGCGCATTCTTATCTTGGGTATACCAGTCTGTGTGTAAACAACTTCCAGTTCAATAATTCTGCTTTTTGTTATGACTTCTTTTCTCTCTTTGTCAACCAGTAAGGGCTGGCTGACACAGGAAGGAGAAACCTTGTGGTAATGAGATTTCAAAAGACAAGTTAAAGTTGTTCCTGTAGAAAAGGAAGGACATGAGAAGTAGGAAGTGCTGAGTACAAATAGGATTATGAAAAGTTTACAGGCCATAACAAGCTCTTCTGACACCAGAAGGGCCACCTTTGCACAACTCCCAAGTCTGGGCTCTCACAGCAAACCAGCATGTAACAAAGAGCGGCTCCATGTGTGCCCAGCTTTTTCCTCAAGAAGCTATTTGTCTCAGATTGTCTAAAATTCTTAAAGAGAAACTTCCACCCTCAATTTAGTTACTCTCAGAGATCATTATGGTTTTTGCTCTTAGCAAGTCCAACCATCTCAATTTCTAGCACTGCAAGATCCATGAACAGGACTTTATTCTCAGTACTACCAATGGCTTTTGTGTTAACTATGGACGTGCCGCTTTTGAAGTTTCCCCTCGTTTCCCCTTCTACCTCCAGAAATTGATTTTAAGCTGGGGAACCCAGTTTTCCTGCATTTCCTCTGTTGTCAGTACACTAAAACGGTCACGGGAGATGCAGAGCACCTTCCCTTAGTGTCTTTCTTCCAATGTCGCTGCCTGCATCCGGAAGGATACTGGAGAAATTAACCCGTGCTCCAGAATCCCTTACCACCCGTCCCTTTTAATCGCCCACGGACTACATGTTGCCGCTTCATCGCAGTCTACATGGGACACCAGCGCTGGGTCTCGGCGCGGAGCTCCTGCCGCTCCGGCAGCCCTCCCCGGGGTCCCTCGGGGCGATCCCCGGCTGCAGGGCACAGCTGCCCAAGCGGGAGGCCCCGGACCCCTGGATGGAACAGCGGGGACCGCGGGTGTGGAGCAGCCGCCGCCGCTCCCGTCCCTGCCCGCGCGGGGGGCTCGGAGCCGCCCCTGAGGCAGCGCCGCGGAGCTCCCCGGCCCGGTGCGGGCGTGTGCGGGCATCTCTCCCCTCGGATTTCGGGGTCTTGCTGCTTTGGCACTTCACGGCTGTACTCTGTGAGGAGCAGCATTGATTTTCCCCTAGAGATATCCGAGAGATTAGTTACGCTTGCAGTACTTAACATCCTCATCGTGCTGAGGACTTCGTGCCATTAATGCAGCGTTCCCTCGGCTCCTGAGTGTATAGTTTCTAACGAGGGCACAGGGAGATTTAAAACACATACTCTCCGTATATTATGGGGTTATTATGGGATAGATTCTGAGAATCTTCTTCTTTTTTTCCTTTGGTCTCCTTATAAAACAAACAACATGGTAATAACACCTAAAAAATGACTGTATGTACCCTGTTGTTGGAGATGGGTAAAGTGCAACCATAGGAGATCCACAAGATTTCAAATCCAAAAGAAACGTTGATTATTAGTTGGTCCAACTTACCACATAACAGATAATTTCAGATAATTTCTTCATCAAATTACTAACTTTAAGTTGTAGAATAAATGTTTTAAATTCTTATAGAACATTTAAATAAATTTAAGTCTTTAAATATTTAATTTATTAAATAAATAATTTAGTTTATGGATAACATGGCAAAAAATATGTCCTGTCCTTTCAGGTCAGTATTTGGCCAGAAGTTCCGTTGTATTCTGCATTATTACCTTTTTCTTGGTAAGTACTTCAGGTAGAAATCATGTCTTTTAATTGTTTCATAGATGGTTCAAGAGGGTTAGTAACTTCTTTTGGTAGACTGCGAAACATCTATTTCTTCTCTTAGATGTCGCTAACTTTCACTCATCCTTCTTGTGTTACAGGTATCATACTTCACTTGTGACCTCTCTAATGTCAGCCTTAAAAGAGATACCAACGCTATCCTACAGCCTAATATTCCAGTATTGGTGTGTATATACTCAAAAAATAATTTTATCTTTTCCACTACTGCACTGTGACTTATCCAGGGTCTTGTGAGTAATCTGTGTCAGGAACAGGAAACCAATTCCATTTCCTTAATGGCAGTTGAGCGATTAACTCACTACAGAATCACTGGAAAATAAATTACAGTGTAATCCAAAGCCTGGAGAAGCTTTCTAGTGACTCTGAGGGGCTTTAAAGCCAGGAGTTACTTCATTTTTGGCATTACATCTGTATGGTTGAGTTCAGGCCAAGCATTGCTTTTCCACTAGAGAAACTGCCTCAGGGCACAGTGGTTGTTTATCAGCTCTTTCTTTGCTTGTGTACACTAATCCCACTAACATATTAGTTGTCTTCCTTTTCTTATTATAACACTAACACAAGGCTTTGGGAACTTATTAGGAAAAGTTTAGGGTGCTCTCTTACACACAGATGAGAGAAGAACTGAGAAGTTTTGCAAAACCTCAGATAAAGAATATGTCAATACCATCATCTTTAATAGGGACCTAATTTATCAGTCTTTAACATCAGAAAGGTATTTATTTTACCTTCATTTTTTGCTTTCCTGCAGATATCTCTAGCAGCAAGAAAATTTAGAAATAAAGTAATTGACACTATTTTGTTACACAATGGTGCTAGTTTGTTGTTTTCATTTTCTCTTAAAAGCTTCTCCCAAATTCTGCTTTCCCAAAGGAAGGGTAGATATATTTATGTAGCTACAGCACTGTGGTCTTCATCGTAAGTGCCTGTTTATTCCTCCAATATTGCTCTACAAATAAACAAATAAACAAACAAACAAACAGATTTTTGTATGTATTTATTTTTATAATAAATAAATTCCTTTGCTAGAATTAGGAGAAAAGTAAGGTGTTTTTGAAGACCTCCAGAGGGAGATCCACTCCATGTAAAATGAATTTTTAGATTTCTTCATGTCAGTAACTAAGTGCTTAGTTTTGGTGAAGTGGAGCTTAGTTTTGGATATCTTCAAAAGCACTTTCTGCTTCCCTTTATTGCTGTCTCATTTCCATGAGGAAGACTGATCCAACAGGTAGATGCTTAACCATTAGACACAACCAAATCCCCAAATCCCAAATAAAACAAAGACAAAATTCTTTGAAGTGGGATAGCTCCTTTATTTTTGTATCTCACATATTTATCACATACTTTTGACCATCTGTACTAAAATCTCCTTGGCACATCAAAGATCTCTTATAACTGTTTAGGTTTATGCAAAATTTCATTTCTCTCAGGCTATAAGATCAGATCAGGCACCAAGGAGTCAAGTAGTGCTGGAGGGTATAAGATCAAACCTTTCTCATGTGCATTGGAGATAAAACTGTGAGACCAGCATACAACTGCCAGAAATAATGGAAGAAAATGTTTGATGGTGTAATTTTTAATAATAGCAGGACAACAATATTTTCCAGTGATACGTTACCTGAGGGTAACCATTTCTGGACAGGGCAAAAATATTCCTTTATTCTGTACTGTGTGTATTTCTCTGGGTAGATAGCCACATATTGTTCTTCTACTTTCTATTCTTGGCCTTAAAAGACTTTATTTTATTGTGTTTAAGCAATAATTTTAAAAAAAAAAAAGGTTACTGCTGTGCTTAGGACTCACAATGAAGATGAGCACTTTTCTCGGGAAAGTACAGCAGCTGAAGGAATCTAATCAACAGGAACTAGGCTGTGATTTGGGGAGTTTTACAAAAAAAAGCAAGCGTCTGAATATACTTCAAGTGTTTCAAATCATAAACTGAGTGATAACACCACTTTTCAGCACTTTCAGAGCCCTTTAATAACGGCTCAAAATAAAGCAGTGCTCTGTGCTCACAATTAAAATTGGTTCCAAGACAGAGAATAAAATGTGTAACTAGCGCCTGTTCTCTGTGACAAAGGAAAAAGAAGAGGCCTCATAAACTGAGATGAAGGGCTTCTTACCTGGTTGATGTAAGGACAAAAATTTTGCAACCATTAATTCCCATGACCAGGGCGTACTCTCGGTTGACAGGAGGCCCCAGTAACATGTAACTCGCTATGTAAGTCCCACTGCATTGTTATAGTGCACTCTTCTCATACATGCAGTGAAGGCAGTCTCTGTAAATCTTTTCATCCCCCAGTAGTCATTCTGATAAACCCTAATCCTGCAGTGTGACCACTAGAGTATCAGAAATCAACAGCAGACACCAAGAGTCCATAGCCCAGCAGTTAAAAATTTACACACAGATACACAATTCAACAGGTAACTGAAGAATAAGGTACCAGTGCAGTTAAAGGAAGGAGATTGTTACTAATGGAAGACATCTTTAGTAACTTAATTAAGTTTAAGTTAGCTTAAGTTCTTAAAAATTCTTGGTGGCACCTGCAAGGGGAGAATTCTCTATGTTGAGTACAGAAGAAGCCATTTTAGTCTATTTTTTTAGCACTAAGCTAATCTTTACATTGCTAAGACAAGTGCATATGCCTGTTATTTACTGTTGAGCTGGTTTAAGTATTTCTGGAAAACACTAGCTCATTTCTTGCATCCTTCCCGTTGTTCTGTTTCCTGCAAGAAGTGTTTATCTAAAGAATAAGCTGTTGAGGTCCCCATGTTTTATGATGAAGGTGGTTGTATTAAGCTTTTTGACCCTAAAGGTAGCTAGGGTGTAAAAATCTTCTTCACTTGATGTATCTAAAACTCAGAAGTTGAAGGTCTAAAAGATTGATTTACCATTTTTAAAAGAAGACCCTAATATTATATATGGGCCAGTTTGTGTTTTTCACATCTATTAATTCCAGATCTTTACAGACACAGACAGAATTCAAAATATTGGTTACATCAAGTTACATTTTTAAAAAATACTTTAAAAAAAATACTCAGTATGCCAAAACTTCTTAGAATAAAAGCTGAAATGCTAAGATATGATCCCAAGCCCTATGTATGATCTGATAAAGAATAGGGCTTCTTTTGGCCTCTGTTGTACAACCAGTTTGTGTTACATATACCATAAGAAAAGAAAAACTCTTCATCATTATGTTCTGCTTGAGAGGTATTATTGCCTTCACTTGAAATACCTTCTCCATTGTCACTTTATCTGTGGCTTCTTGGTAAGCCTGCAATGGGGTGGTTTCAAACTCATGCCAAAAGTGTTTATGTAATTGCATTCAGGAAGTCTTCTCAGGATCCAGCTTCAGCTTGCAAACTACATTTTATCATTTGCATCATGTTTGATGAGTAATTATTTGACTTGAAATGACAACAAGTTTTCATTTGACCATGGACATTAGGCTTGTATGTTGGTACCTGACAATTTTAATCTCATGATATCGTTATTTCATTCTTATACTGTATTTTATGAACTATAAAAAACCCCTTGTTTGAATAAAACAGAGGACTTTAGTTAGGGTAATTCTTTCTTTCTTTCTCTTTCTTTCTTTCTTTCTTTCTTTCTTTCTTTCTTTCTTTCTT
>VXAY01004930.1:812162-838016 GCA_013399855.1 Oxyruncus cristatus | reverse complement strand
TCTCTTTCTCTCTTTCATGCTTTTTCTGCTTATAGCTCTCAAAATAGCATAACTATCTAAATCTGTATTTTTGGATTTTGATATTAAGAAGTGTCTTTTGTTTCCTGGGGAATGTCCAGCTCTGTTCAGAAAGGATTCCTTTTACTGTAGCAGGTCTCCCTAGTATTCTCCCTTCCATGTGATTCAGTGAGATTATCATGAGTATGCAGTCTGGCATACTCCCAAATCCACTTGTTTCCGTTGTTCACATCCTGTAGACAAACCCCAGATTGACTGTGGACAAGCACATGGACCATCTAGACTTGCTTGCTGACATATTCGCTGCCTAATGCCATATGCCATATCAGTAGCATATGAGATGTCCTTGCTTGCTCATGTGCTCTGGGTTGTGCTGTCAACAATGGAAGCTATCCTCAAATGCTATCCTGAAGCTGACCTTTGTACTCTATCAGGCAAAATGTGCTAGACAGAAATTTTCCAAAATCTGTCTCAAAATGCAAGGTGTAGCTTTCAATTGCATCTTTATTTCCAAGGTTTGTAGCACAAATAGCAAAGAACTGAGGGAGAAAAAAAAAAAGATGTAATAAGTTGCAAGAACCTTTATATTCAGCAAAATGTAACTGGGCATAATAAGGAATATCTTCTGGGAAATAAATATGGAAGATTGCTTGGAAAATCTTTGGACTGTGCCAGGGAAAATGCTTTTGATGCAAGAAGTAAAGAAAGCAAGTAAAGGAGAGGTTGTTTTATATTCGTTGACAATAGTGAGGAGGCTGAAAGGTCCATTTAAGAGTGACCAGTAGAAAGTAGGCTCATGGTCATTCAGGACAAGAAGGAAGAGCAGCAGCTGAGGGATAGAAGGTAGACTTCAATAAATTCACAGACTGGGTAAGCCAGATCCCATGAAGGAAAATGCCTTTAAAGGGTTAGCACCTTACAAATAGTACACACAGTAATGATATCCATCCACAGGTATGTACTACCCTGCTGTGAAGAAAAGAATAAAAATGCAGTAAGAGATCAGCTTGATTAAAGCATGAACTGTGCATGAACCTTAAACACAAGAAAGAATCAAGCTGGAAGCAGAAACTAGGTCAGAGTACTGAGGAAGAGTGATAAATATAACATGAACATGTAGGAACAAAATTTAAAAAAATCAAAGCTCAAAACAAGATGCATCTGCCAAGAGATATCAATCAATTTAGAAGTGCAGTTGGAACACAGGGAAGGTGAAGGAAAGGGTGAATTGGTCAGCTGTTCAGCGGAGAGGAAAAGCTGTTGCTGGCTGATACTCAGAAGGTCAAATTTTGTAATAATGTTTTGCCTTGGTCGTTACAAGGATGATCAACTGCAGATTGAGAAGTACTGTAGTTCATATCAGTGATAAAAGTAAAGATGTCAACTTTGAATGAGAAAGGAACAATTTAGAGATTAACCTTTATCAAGTCAGCAGACATTATGAGTTTCCCAATGAAGAATTTGAAGAACTTCACGATGAAATATTGGATACTAATGTTGCACTCAAGCGCATGTGATGGGCATGAAACTTGAAAAGTCCATGAAGGGAAAGCCAGTGTCTGTCTTTAAATAAGGAGAATGGAAGATCAGAGTATGATTCAGCCACTGGTTTAATATGTGCTCTCACAAAATGCTTAAACAACTGACTGAAACTGTTAGCACTGCAAAACAACAAGGATATCAGTAGCAGCCAATACAAAATTATGAAATCCATGTAATTTCCTCCTACAGCAGGACAACAGGATTTGAGAACATAAATGTGATTTATCTTGACTTTAATAGGGCTTTCTGTATTGTCCTATGCAACGTTGAAAAAATATCTATAGGGGTTTTGCTAGATTGTCTTCAAAGGTCTCTTTCAGCCCAACTCCACAAATGAAAAAAGGCAAAAGTAATTGTTTTATATTCAGGCAATATAGTATGTATGTCATAAAATACTGCTTTCCCTCTTCTTGTTATTGTCCAGGTAACAGAGCAGTATTCAAGTTCTGGGCATTGCATTTAAGTAAAGGCAACAGACTAGTTCAGAGGAAAGGATTAAGAGTGATCATAAATATACAAATTACGACCTTCACTGAAAGGCTGAAAAATTTGTTTAACCATTAAGACATGAGGGGGTATGAAGACAGTCAGATATGTGAGAGTGTTTCAAAAAAATGATAATTTGTCCCTTATTTTCATGGTGAATGGGACAAAGAATAATGAATTTATGGGAGAGAAGACTGCAATTAATAACCGCAAAAACTCGCTTATATATATAAGGATAAGAAAGTGTTGGTGGAATACCTGTGAGCTTATATGCCTAAAACTGGAGACCTAAATTTTGCAGGATAGTTTAGACCAATGTGTGTCAAGAAAATTTAAATATAATTGATGTTAAGTCTAAGGCCATGCGTGGCATAATGACTAGCTGTAGTCCCTTCTAGCTCTGTGATTTTTAAAATTAGAAGTCAGTTCATGCAGGTTTGATGCTTGTGTTAAAAGATCCCAGATGTCATTCTGTCTTTAGGGGTTACAATGTGAAAATGCTTGAAACAAAAAGAAGAAATGATTAAGCCCCAAACAAGTTATTGGAGAGTTAACAACATATAAAGCAAGAAGACATGTAGTATTTCATCCAGAATAAATCCAGTGTAAAAGAGGTATGAGTTCTTTTGGCATGTGTGTGTGTGAAAATGAATATGAAAATATATGAAAACTTGTGATATTTAATAATTTACCTTATTTAAGAAAAGAAGGTATTATAGTTATATTTAGAAAGGCCACAAACCTGTATCAAAGAGCTCTTAAAAAAAAAAAGTTCATACGTGCTTCCCCGAAGGAAGTGTGCCTTATACTTGCAGTATAACATTATATTCTATTGATATAATTTGAATAAAGGTTTAAAATTAAGACTGCGTAACACATTAGGTAATATTAATTTCAGCGTATTGTAATCTACAGCAATTCAGTGTTTTCTAAAGGCTTTGTTCTACAAAACTAATTTATAAATAATTTTCAGTTCAGATGATTTAGCAGTATTCAAATAAAGAGCCTTCAGAGAGAAGAAAAATACCCAGCCTTCATGAAACTTACTAAGAGATTTCTAGAGGAGCTTTGGGTTGTGAATACCTCTACGATAACATCAGAAGTGCTCATGAGAGAAGAAAAGAAACAAACCCCCAGCATAGGTGAGAATGCAGCTCTAGATAAGTAAAGTTCTTCCATCACTACATTTTGATATATATGATATATATGAATTGATCGAATGAAGCAAGGGGGAAAAAAAGCAAAAAGAGAGTGAAGTTTTTATCTCAACTGCCATCATTTGTGTAGAACCTCTAAAAATGCTCTATTGCTAACATGAATTCTCTATATGGCCATGGTTGGAAAGCTGAAGTTTATGCCTGCATGTATGTCTAGATTTTGAATGCAATAAGCTGATCAGGTTGTACTTGGCTTGACATAGAACTACAGGCACTGTGAAATTGATACACCCCCATGACTGAAGTAATTTTTATAGTATATTGAAGTTGGTGCATGTTCCATCCCTTCCAAACCACTCAGATGCAAAAGAAGTTTGAGTATTAGAGAAGGCAGCTTATTTTTCCTTCACTAGCTGTAGCCCAGTGATATCTGAAATGCAGGCAAACAAATTGCACAAAATCAAATTAAAAGCAAAGATGCTATAGAAATTCAACTGGTTACAGGTGTTTGTGTTTTGGTAAAACCTGCCTTTTGATCTAATTTTCTTTTGCATGCTTTAGAACAATCAGTGGAATTTTGGTTAATTTGTATTAAAATAATAATTCATTAGTTTGGCTTGTGAAGTTCCTGTTGTATTTAAGGGTTCATATTGAAGGATTAAAGAATGAGTCAAGAGCAAGAGCAGCAAATAAGGCAGACTTTGGACCTTGTGTTGATTATGATTGGGATAGGGTTAATTTTCTCCATAGTAGCTGGTATGGGTTAATATTTTGGATTTGTAATGAAAACAGTGTGAATAACACAGGGATGTTTTTATTGTTGCTGAGCAGTGCTTACAAAGGGTTAAGGCCTTTTCTGCCTCTCACCCCACCCCACCAGTGAGGAGGCTGGGGGTGCACAAGAAGCTGGGAGGGGACACAGCTGGGACAACTGACCCCAACTGTCCAAAGGGATATCCCACACCATATGGTGTCATGTTCAGCATATAAAGCTGGGGAAAGAAGGAGGAAGGTGGGGATGATGAGAACGTTGACATTTGTCTTCCCAACTAACCACTATGCATGAAGGAGCGCTGCTTTTCTGGAGATGGCTCAACACATCCCTGCCCATGGGAAGTGGTGACTGTTCTTTTCCAATTCTTTTCCAATTCTTCCCCCCAGTCTTGCTGGTGAGAGGGTGAACAAGTGGCTGTGTGGGGCTGAGTTGCCAGTGGTTGTGGTTAACCCACAACAGACCTCTAGTCCTGATTCTCTTCTCACGTCCTCTTTAGAATATAATATTCCAGTTGACTGCAATGGAGTTATTTTTTGTGTGTACTGGTGTCAGAAAAGAGAAAACTTGGTTGACACGTACATGAATACAGAAATAGAAAATAGGGAAATGGAGATTTCACCTGTCTAGTGCAGGGCTACCTCCATCCTGACAGATGTAATTGCTTGAGACAGTGATTCTGAGTCTGCAGGCCAAATGGGATGCAGTTAGATCTATGCTGCACTTCAGTAACCCAACCACATCCACTCTGTAAAACTCTCAGGCCTGGGGCTTGTTGGATGCCCTTGCACACTTAATTATTATTTTGTATGTGGTTTTTTTCTGGTTTAAAGGGCCTGTGATAGTCTTAGGAGAGTATTGCAGGCTGTGAGATTGGAGTGATTAAAAATAATAATATTTGTCTAGAAGAAGAAAAAGAAGGATATAACTCATCTTACTGTCTCTGCTGGCACTCAGAGAGGATCATGATGGCTGATTGGATGTCTCTGCCTAGCCTCTCCCAAACCCATTCTGCTTCTCTAAAATAGAGATTCCCATGACAGTCTCCAACGCCAGCTGAATCAGGCAGTTATGTCTGGAGAGCATGCAGTGCTTCTGCAACCACATCCTTTTGTAGGGACATAAAAGGGAAAGCAGGAATAGTCCTAAAGCTCTGTGGGAACATTCTGTGATATTTTCCATGAAACAACATGCCAAGGAAGTCAGCATTTCCTTCAGACTTGAGGAGTTACTTGGAAAATAGGTTTCATGGAAGGAGCTTTGCTTAGTTTAGGGAAAAAAGCTACAACATGCTTTACATTCAGTGGACTGAAAAGGCACTTGTGCATGTTGTCCATCTTCCACTCAGTCCTTCTCTCTGGACCTGCCAAGACTGTCCAATTTGGCAGTGAATGATCCAGTTCCCTTGATAAGGAAATCCTTAGGATTCTTTTGTCGCTTCCAGTTTAAGTGTCAATACCAGACATGGAGACTAAGAGGTTACTCATCTGTAGGAGAGCTGTGGGATTCTATTTTCTGTCACAGCTTCTCTATGCTTTGAATGGGAATCTTGCAAGGACCTTGGCTTTTCACTGGGATAAAGCATGTGGCCCTGGTGACATGTCTCCCAGGTCACTGCATCCAAAAAAAGCCAAAGTGTCACAACTGAAGGCCATGGAGGAGAACCAGGCTGCCTTGCACTCCCCCTCCTCTGCTGTGCCAGTGTAGAGGATGCTACAGTAGAGTGGCTAGAAAGTAAGTGTCCATGGAGGTTCCCACTTCATTGGGGACACTTGGATCCAGGCTACTTTTGAGGAGACCATAGTGTACCCCTTCTCAAAGTTTTGGGGTAGCTGGCTGAAGCCGGGGCAGGGCAGCACCTTTTATCACCTGCCAGATGGACATGCAGTGGGTAAAGCTAACACCTCTACATCCCATGGATTTCCCTGTCTCTTGTTAATACAAGTCAGCAGGTGCCAGTGCAGTGGGTTAATCAGATGTGTCTGGTTCAGAAAAGCAGCCCCAGGTACAGTTATGGAAAGAGGGATTCTAAGCCTACACTGAGTGACCAGGAGCATCCATGGTGGTGTGTTCCTTGGCTGGGGCATTCACCAGGGTACCCTAAAAGTAGGGGCACTTCAAGCAGGGAAGTTGGATAAGAGAGTTTTCAAGAGAAGCTTTTAACTTAGAAATCCACCCTAAGGACAGGAAATGTCCTCCAAGTTACACGTTATGCTTTTAGAAATATTTTTCTTTAAATTCACATCATCCCTCATAGCTTTTCAATCTTCTGGTTTCGTTTATCTTAAAGTTTAGTTTCCTCCATATGTTTACTATCAGCTAAAGAACCAGAGCTGATGAGCAGCTTGGAAATGTTTTGTCATGCTGTAAATGAGTTTTTTGCTTTGCAGCTAAATGTTTTTACGTTTAACTTGCACTCCTTCTAAGAAGAGATGAGTATTCACTGTTAGTACTGTTATTTTGTACTTACATAATGGCTATTCATTTGTTCAACGAGTGAATTTTTCCATTTAGGATTTCCATGCCCCACATCACTGTAGTCTGGAGCTGCAATTGCAATTTGATGCAACCTTGGCTTGCACATAATTAGTGCAGAATGTTGCACAATGCCACCATCTTCTGTAGGATGAAAGCTCTCTCATAGATGGTGCAGAACATTTCCATTTGACCTAAACAAAATTGATTCAATTTAGCAAATCAATATCACTAAAGAGAATCTTGGGACTTAATAACATGCATTCAGTATGATAAAATATTTGGTAAGTGCAAGGGTAAACAGGGATCTTATTACAGAAAGCTATTAGATAAATTTGCAAATGGATTTGTTTGTTTATCTAAGTTTATAAAAAATTCTTATGCAGTTCCATAGTTGAATGAGCTCTCATTATACTCCATAATTCATTTGAATTTCAGATTGCATTTAGATTCTATTGCTTTAGAATTTATCAATAAAATCTAGCAAAGGGAAAGCAGGAAAAAATTCAAATTTTATTGTATTAAGCATAATTCAGGGTAGGGTTAGGATTCAGTCAATTCTTTGACCTATTTTAAAGTCAGCAGACAACTTGTCTGTAAATTTATATCAAAATAGTTTAGAAAGGCATGGGATTAAGACAAGAATAGAAAATTTATCTGCGTGATTCAGGACTGTCCAGGTTCAGGACATACGTAGCAGTTTTAGGGACTATTTTCTAGTGTTACTTTTGTACTTGATAACCGAAGAAAGTTTGTTGTCCATTAGAAATGGTATTTTATTAAAGGCACGGCTGTTTGGAAAGTAACAATTGAGAGTATTTTCCAGAAGCCTTCATTTCCCCCTCCATCCTGGAAGAAAGTTCATTTACCAATATTGCTTATGCAACAGTCAAGTAAATTCTCACAGCCTTTCCTTTCCCTGTTGATATTAATAATAGTTATTTTTAATATTCATATATGTTTTAATAATCATTCCTTACTGTCCCTTCAGGGTTTTCTATGTTATGTCCATAAATCCCTCAAAACATTTTAAGTCTCCTTCGAACATTTGAATTTGATTCTTACTCACATTTTACTACTTCTTCTCTTAATATCTCTTCTGACAAACTGTTCTTCCTTTTCTGATATTAACCCGATGTGTTAAAAATTTTCTTCTCTTTTTAATATGTTTTATCTGAATATATGGGTTACAAAAAGCAATAGATTACCGACGGCTCGCTTATTTACTAGAACTGATTGCAGACAGAAGCAGTAGCCCCTTCACAGCAAACTGTCCTTATCCAGTGTACTCTGCCTCACAGTAGCAGGGAGGCTTGTCTTGTTTGTCGCAAAGGTTGGTGAAAACAACATGCACTGAATAGGAGTACAGCTCATTTCACAAAGGCTGGAGGTCAGCGGCAACTCCCTGTTTTTCAAGATGTCTGTGTGCTCTGGATCCCAGAGCCTGACATGCCAGGTAAAATGTTCCGTTACCCATTTCTGAACACTTGCTTGCTTAGCAGGATTGTGAATCACCAGTGATCAAACAGGATTAGACTTGACCTTCTACTCTGTATCTATCAGGTTTTTCAGTCTCCTTTCTACACACTTTTGTCATTCACTCTAGCATCAGTTGACACCTGCTCCACAGTAAAAAGTTCAGCAGCTGTCCTTCCCAGTCTCTTAGGGCCACGATCAAGCTCCCAAACGCATTAAATTGCATAATTCCCCCCTAGATGAGAGTTTCCATCAGCTGCTTCTCTGTGCAGTCAAGAGGCCCAACAGCCCTGCTGGGACATCCAAGAAAACAATTTTATGCCATGCATCTATTGAGGTATCCATCAACTGAGTGCCGTATGTCCTATCTACTGTGAAATATAAAAAAAAGCATAGTGCACCTCTGAAGTCAGAGTACTGGAGGAAACACAGGATTTAGGGAGAAGTATAAGAGGACCACAAAGCTTGACAGCTGTCCAAATTCATGTGAGTTTAACCTGAAAATCTCTGCAGAAGGTGACAGCTGACACCCAGTAACAATGAATAGTCAGACACATAAATATTAGTATATAACTAAATTAATTTAACCTATCAACAACACAGGATAATCAAATGTGGATAGCAGATGACCCTTAGAAACTGGTAAACAGAAGAAATTCTGAGAAAACTTCTGTACCTAAAGATTGCTGTATCATACCCTCTATTTCTTTTTAGTTTCAAAACTCGCTACGAAAGAATAATAAGGTGAAAAAAAAGCCCATGAAAATCTTGTATTACCATAAAATTTGAAAATCTAAATGAGAAATTATATGCTTGCTATCAGTATTTTTTTCATCTGCAGTGTTGAACTAAACACAATACTGTGAAAGTTTGTTTCCTTCATGAACTAATAAAAAGAGGAATCTCTGTAAACCCAGAACATCTATCAAAACTCACCAAACAGACATGTCTCTTCTTTTTCAGTCGGGCCAGATGAGCTTTTGCAGAGTCACTTCCTAATACTTTCCTCCAAAACATACTGCTTTTGAAAGCAATACCACAGTTTTTAAAACTTTACGTTTTGTAAATGAGGCATCTCATTGTGTGCTTTGATGCTTGCAATTATTTAATGATACTTACCAAAGGATGTTTGTAATAAGAACATTTTGGATTTGAATGGTGCTATGTAATCAATGATAAAATACACAAATTTGCAGATATTAGGCTATCTTCCTGAATAAAACTGACTAAATCCTTGTCTTTTTTTTTGCCAAATCAGGACTGGGATAACTTGTTGTGCTCAGTGAAAAAGCTTTTGAAAATCTCAACTGTTTTGCATTCAGTAAGCACCAGACTACACATTATTCCGTGAAACATGACTGTCACTTCTGTTGTGTTGATCATGTGTGAAAAATGGAAATCTTTCTCAACAGCAGGGATGGTCTCTCCAAGATGTTCATGTCACAGTGCTTCCATTTTCAGGCAAGGATTTAGACTCTCCTTTCCAGAAGAGTCCCCTTAAACAGGAAACAAAAAGCGCCTTGTAATTTTCTGGGTTGATGTGGTTTTTAAGTACACCAATTTTTTTTTTGTTGAGCAATAAACACCAAAGTGGTGTTACAGGCAGTACTTTCTCTTCTCTATCGTTAATGAATATTTTTACAACTAGTCTTCTCTGTATTTCTGATACAGCCTGACAAATTCACTAAATTATATAATGAAGCTTCTTTTTACAGTATTGAGCAAAACAGCATAGAAAGGAGATGGCAATCATATTCATTTTTAGTACAGAAGCTCAATATTGTATGGCAAGCTCTGTTACCTTTTGCATAATCCATGCAACAAAAGGTAGAAGAACAAATCTAATTCCACTAAAATCTTAGCAGATCCTAAATCCTTTAAGGATACTTGTCCTGGCTTTGACTATGTTTGGAAAAAAATGTAATCCAATTTTATATTGCTGTTGTATATAATTTCTTGCTTTTCGACTAAACATTATTTCCCATCCCCAAATCCTCATGTGATTTAAAAACACTGCCCACATCACTGCTATGTATGAATGTGTTGCTACTGGCAGAGAAATGACAATGGAGTATTTCACAAAGTTTTTATTAATTATCATTTGCCTATGAAAGTATGTCATATATTTGCATTATCCTAGGAATCCACACCATCAGTGTGACCATTAGTGGGAGGGGAGGAAGAAGAATGAGGCATTATTTTTCTTCTGAATCTTTTTCAATGCAGGTTTATGCAGAATTCCCTGGACACACTGTATTTGAGACAGCAAAAAGAAATATTCTTGCAAACCTGCATGATGTCTACTCTATATTCAGATGGAATAAAGTCAGCATAATGACAAGGCGGTGTTGGGTTCCTCTTCTGACAAAGACACAAGTAGTGGCTTTTTATTCTCTGCTGATCTGCTATTCAAATAGACTAAAATATCAGTCATTCTTTTTTCGATGTCTGAATGAGCTCTCTTGGCATTTCAGGCTTGGTGCACAGTGGGCTGGGTTCTTGAGTTTTAATTTTCCTGTTGCACTAAATAATGCAACCTTTCATTGCTCATCTTCTCCTGGAACCCTCTTAACAGGCTTTGAAAGACTTTTATTTATTTTAATGTATTTTATACTTCAATATTTTTTATAAAAATTCTTCATGAACCACTGGCAACCGCTGTCAGTGGGCCAATAGGGACATGAACATTTGCTAAACTGCGGGCAAGGGTGATTTTGAAGAAACAATGTTAGATATTTCTTCTTGAAACAGCTCTAGGAGCTCAGGTGAATATTATTTAATTCCCTGACATCCAGGGGAACTGAACTTTCAGTTTGACCCCAGTGGAGATTCCAAGGGCCAGTCTCAGTTAGTAACCAGAAATTTAAGTGTTACTTGGTGCTTGCAGCAAGATGACAAATTCTGTTTTCAGTGATGTTAGGAAAGATATTCTTGAAGCATTTCTGTCTGCCCACACGTGACTGGTGTTTCTAAAAGATGCATCTTAGTGGTCACACCTTAGTTGGTAGTAGCAGGTCATCTGATGAGTCATTGCTCAGAGAAAAATTTTGTTTTCTCTGCCCAGACAAGTTGTCAAGACACTGTCACAAAAAGCTACTTGTTTTCAACTCCAAATATTTTTCACCGTTTCTTTAATCCTTCAAGCAAGTGGTTCCACTAATCCATTGTTAGAAAAAGAAAAACACGATGTGGCTGTGCATGCCACTTGTAGCTCATGAAGAAATTTTTGTGCTGGCTGACTGCCTGAGAAGCATCCTAACTTATTCCTGCCATGGTGGAGCAGTGATGATACTGCTGAGCATCCTGCAAAGCAAGGACTCCCTGTCCATGTGGAGGCAGCATCGCAGCAGCTGCATGTCTCTTTTCCCTTGAAGAACTAGATATACATTATAAGAAATGCATGTGGCAGTCAAGTACCTGCACAGAGAAAGGCAGGTGTAATTTGGTTTAGGATCTGGAAGCAGTGACATAAAATTAAGTGTGGGTTAAATACCACCCTGGCATTCACCCAAGGTCTGGGGTAGATTTTGTAGCCTGTGCTAAGTTTCATGTTGTCATGGCTACATGGGTGGTTAAAACACACTCCAGGGTCTGTGTCTGAGTGGCAGACTGTCTTTGCATTTAGATGTACTTGTGTGCTGTCATCTGGACTGTAAAAACTCTTTGCTGACTTGGTTTGTAAACTTAAGCTCACTCTACCCCAAAACTCTCTCTGCTGAAGTAGGTCGTGCATTATTGAATCTACTTTTAAATCAAAAATAAAAATTAATATGGAAAAGAAGGAGTCACAAATTTCAGTGCTAATTTTAAAATGGTTTTCATTATTTTAGGGAAATGTGGCATTGAAATTACTGTTCACTCCATGCTTTCTATATGCAAAGCTGAGACTAAACTCCCTGCATCATATTTTCATACCAAAAAATTAGCTCTGAATAACCATTGGTTTAGTCTGGTAGTCACAGAGGACACCTCAAAAGTTATTTGATTCTTACCTCTTGGTCCTTGATGAGCATGAAATCTAATGAAGCAAAACATATTTTTTTCAGAAGTGAATTCAGTAGTTCTAGAGCTGGGCTCTCTCACATTTTTGCCCTCAGCCAATTTTCCCCTCTCCTGCTAAAGAATGAAAGATTTGGGTGAGAATAATGTAAGACTATATACACAAACCAGTACACAATAACTGAAGCAAATCTTAAGTTTTTTAGTGCAAAATCATTTACACTGAGACACTGGAATCTGGAAAACTCTCAGAAGAGAAGAGTGGCTGATGGAAGATGGATAACACATTCTGCTTGGCAAGGAAGCCCAGGCTTTTACAAAGCCCAGCAGCCTTCTTTGAATGCTAACAGTATGTCTCTGTTTGTGGAAACACAGCATTCCTGGTTTTTGTCTCCTCTCTTTTGAGCTGAATGCATGCAACTTTTCCTTCTTGGATGTCCTTTTCTTATAAAGGACAATGGAACAGTTTTCACTTGACTTTGCAGGTAAAGGCCAGGTTTACTGATGGCTGCTGAGCTCCAGCATCACTTCTTATCTGGCACCCAGTAAAAGGACTAGCAGCATTAGCTGAGGATTTCCCCAATGTAAGAGAATCAAGAGTAATCCAAAGACTAGAGAAAGAAGGAGCCCTGATGCCTAATTTTCATAGTTACTATTTGTTTTGCAACACTAAATAGGAAAAGGCATGAGTTCTCCTTCCTGTTTTGATATAGTAATTTCTTTACAGTGACTTTCAAAATCAACTCTTTCAAAAGACAAAGTTTACAACATTCTGAAGCCACAAAAGTGAAGTTAAAATATGTAGTCTTCTTACAACCACTGTGAATCCAACACTGAAAAGCTGTAATGGTATGGAAGAATGTCTAGTGATTCTTATGGAGTCTGAATTCAGAGCAGTTGATGCTGTAGTGGATGTGACTCCGTGGAGGCTGGTATGCTCAGGGCACTGGGAATGTCTGAGATAGGGAGATCTGTCATAGTGTCAGCTCTGTCCCATATTCACTTTGTTTTGCTTTCATTTCCATGGTGGTCTCCAGCCACATTGAAAGCACATGAGTGAGGTAAACATCTGGGTACGTAGGAATAGGATCAGGAAATGAAACCACCACAAGTGTTCTAGTAAGTGGAAGGTAAAGTGCTATGGTATGTGGCAGGAAATTTTCTCAGCATGTATGTGGATAGACAACAGTTATCCATTTTAAATGACCTTCATTTTCTTCTTCTTCAGTGCAATCACACAGAATTATTTATGCACTTCGTATTAGAATGTCATGCTGTTATATCTCTGCACACACAGCATGTGTGTATTTAACCATGGATAAATCACATACAGAAAACTGTAACTACATCAGAAAAGTCCAAGGTATCTTCTAGTATGTCCAAACACACTGTTAAAACCTTTAATTCTTGACCTGCCAAGCTACCTTACATCATTTCCTGCCTTTTAGAAAAATTGACTTCTTTCTTGCTCTGTGACTGTGGAGAAAAATGGGAATATCAGGTATCTAAGCTTTTGGCTTTTCCTCTTCTGAACCGGTTTTATCTTTAATTCCTGATCATTGTTGTTTGTCAGGAAAAAGCTTTTGCATGACTTGGCAAAAAACTCAGAAAAGCATATTTCTTATTTTTCTATACCTGATTTTTTTTTCCATTTGCCAAATGAACATTTCTAAATAGAAATGGATATATATAGGCATCAAAGCACCATGGAAAACACTTTAAGTTTTCACATTTTATAAAGGAGCTAACGAGGAGAAAAGGCCAGTGTTGGCTCCTTTTTGTCATGCAGTTGGTGGCCTACAAGCTCTCGTTTCTTGTGGGGACAGGTAGCATTAGATTTCAGAAACAAAGAGTGGGGGCCCAAACTGAGAATAGAGATAGTAGGCAGCCTTTCCTTTCTGCTTCACATAGATGAGCTGTGCCCCTGCATTTGGGTGTAATTGCTTCTGAAGTTAGAGACATTTTCAGTTTCAGGTGGAAACCTTTGGAGTTACCAGGGTGTCCCTTCTCTCCTGACCACAGCCTCGTACAAAGAGTTTAACTGCCATGAGGAGGTCAACCCCATGTGGCAGCCCAATGCCCTCCTGCCATGCCACAGGGTATGGGAATGCTCAGTTCCTCAGTCAAATCTGCATCCCAAAATTGAACAAGTCACAATGCTTAAGCCCTCCTTTTCCCAGGTGGGAAGTCCTCCTCTTCCCAGGTGGATAACTGCAGGGATATATCACTGTAAAGGGAGTAGAGCTGAAAGTCTTCGATAAGGTTATGACACTTGGAGTGATAAAACCAACACAGGTACTTAAACTAGGAAATGTTTCACAGATGGCTAAAAAGTGGTGTGCTGGCCTTTGGGCCAGAGTTTGAAATTCTTGTTTCGTTCCACTTACCCAGGACTGAAATAGAAACTATTAGAGAGAAAGAGGAAGAGGTAAAGCCCAACATTCAGGGATGAGCAGTATGTAGCCTCCAGCTTAGCTTGCAGGCAGTTGTTCCTTGAAACATGGTGAAAGAAAGTAGCTCAGAAAACAGAAGAAAGAATTCAATTTTGTTGGTAAACAGTAGCCAGTTTGTAATCTTAAAAAAACTTTTTTTTTCTATAAGCCATCCTGATCGGGGCTGTTATAACAGAAGATGCACGAGAATGTGAATTTTGGTAGCTAGGACACAAAATTCAAAGCAAACCATGAAAAGGAGGAGTGTTTTAAAATACTCCTTCTGCAAAGATTAAGAAATGCCTTCTGAATTTTTTTTTTTTTTTAGAGTTTGAAACATTCCAGTGTCTGAAGATCTCTTCTCTCAAAGTTTTGTGATTAAGTTAATGCACAGAATTACAAACAAGTTTTTTATTCATGCTTTAAATGCATGTCTCTTTAACCTGAACTGTGGCGTTAGTGCAGCCTGAGCTCACTATGAAAACATATTCCATTTCTTTCATTGCCCTTATAACATTTCCCATTTTTATGGTTTTATTGTTCTTCATAACTAGTGTCCTGTATTCTTGCCTTGCAGAGCACAGAGATAGCAGAGGATGCCATAGACACTTTAAACAAAAACCACCTGTGAAATCTATGTATTTACACTAATAGAAAACAGAAAACTTGAGTGATGCTTTTGCAGTTTTATGTACAGCGTAAATAATTTATTTGTTCTTTGTTTGTGACAGTCTGCAGTTTAAGCAAATTATTTGCTGACACAAAATGTAACTGGAACTGTAGGTTCAGAAGTTTTGTTGTACTCTTTTATCTGGCTCCATTTCTTCACAAAGCATTTTGATCTTCCCTGAAGAAATACTTTGTAAGTCCAAGACTTTTGGGGGTTTTTTCCCTTTAATGAGCTGCATGCTGGGTAATAATATGAGGACCATGCTCTAATTGAGCAAAAATTACATCTCTCTAAAAACAAGAATTTTCAAAATTCTTCACACAGCAGCCAGAATTTTTTTTTCCCCAGCCATGTGCATAGAGGGATTTCCTGGTGCCTTCTTCACACTCTTCCTTCCTGCAGCTTGGTCTCTTCTCTCCCTTGTATTATACTGTTTCCTACATGGGCAGTTTTTAGAAAGAGTTGCAAAAAGCACCTTGTAACTTTGACCTTTTCAGTAACTAAATGATTGATTCCAAAGCCAGTAGCAGAATGATCTGATTAGATCTGTCCTGGCACAGCGGCACTCTGCCTTATGTGGCGTATCAATTATTTCACTACATGTAATGTTATTTTGGCTCCTGCTGGAGCCAGTCTCGACATGACAGAGAAATTCTAGCCTTCAGAGAGTGGGGAGTGACATCCCAGCATGACTGCCTTCTGCAAGTTCTTACCTCCTGTAGAAGAGAAGTCAATCAGGGCTGCTGCCAGAGGGAGATGCCTCCCTCCCCTCCTTGCTCAGTGCTGATCTTACAGGTAGGTAGGAGGAGATGAAAGTCCTGGAATAATGGGTAGATCTTCTCCTTTCACCTGCAACTTTTGAGCTTGGGAAAGAGCAGAGGCAAGTTCGTCTGAGTGCCATTGGCAATGCCCTGGCCAGATTTAACCTCTAGGGGTGAGATTACAGAATTGAAAAACAGGTTTTGCTCAAATTCGGAATGATTCATTGCCCAGAAATAAGTGAAGTCATGACTCAGAAGTTGCCATCTCAGTGGGAATTTATATACCATGACCAGAGTACTTGGCTACACAGGGTCAGGATTTTTCTGGACTGTATAACTGTCCAGGTCCAGCTACCAAGTCCTGTTCAGTGTGACTTCACAAATATCTGTTCTCCTGCCTCTTTCTACCCTGGCTCCCAGGTTTGCATCACCTCCTTCCATCTCAGAATGACAAATACCATTTTACAACTGACATGTTCAAGTGGATAAAGCTCCAATGCATGTGGCAGTTATCGTGGTCATAGTCCTCATCTACTGAGATAAAGGTTCAGGAAATAAGTCTCTTTTCAATACTTCTGCTTCTCTCTCCTTCCTCTTCTGCCTGATACCACAGCCTATCTGTGCTTTCCGGCAAAATTAGAGAAGTGTCAGCATCAGAAGTGCATTCAGGCAGCTTCACTTCTGGTGCTGGAGGGGGCAAACATCTGGCTTGTAGGAAAATAAGTGTGCTGCTATGTCTGCACCCTTTTGACTCTAACTCTTCACTTCCTCTGCCATCCATGCAGTTGAGCCTCCTTCTCTATCCATCAGCAGTAACACATTTCTGCCTCTGTCTCTGTATTGCAGCTTCCTGTACTATTCCTTGTATGTCAGCTTTAAGGCTCTAACTTCAAAGTAGGCCCTGATTTGAGTGGGATATGGACCTGATGGCCCCTAGTGGTCCCTTGAAATTTAAATTGTTCCCCGGTGCATGATTCTGACTTCACTTGTGTCTGGACAGGTAAGTGGAGTCACTCCAGTCAGGGAACAATTCTGATGAAAATAGCATGGCTTTCTATGGACAATTATTTCCGTTTCAAAGCTGATCATACTGGATCCAGTATGAAATCTATTGTGCCTCCAAACACCATAACAGAGGGTGCTTGAAAAAGTATATTTACATGGAAGGCCACTTTCAGGGAGCTGTGCCATACCATGAGGTTGTCTCATTGCACGTTTGTTTGGAGGGTTGAACAGCTAGATCTATTTGAAAGGTAAGGTAAACTACAGAATCTGTGCTGTAAACAGAGGTGCTAGACATGAAAATATGTTCACCTGCATGCCAGAACAGGTTGCTGAAATATAGGATATGGACAAGAAATTTGAAAATCTGACTCAAACTGTGCATTCCAAAAAAGAAGGGTATCGTCAAATACCTCTCCCATGTTAAAGAGAAGCAGATTTCAGGATGAAATCTTTAAGTACATGCACTCAACTAAAAGTTGCCCTGCTCAAAGGCACAATGTCTGCAAGTTTTTCAGTAAGAAAGGAATGGATTTCCTGTGCGAAGGAAGCAGAGAAAGGATCTAACTTCCCAGGAATGAGTTTAACAAACATTTTTCTTTTTTCTTTGTTAATGTTTTTGTGTGTTCTATAAAAATATGAACTATCATAGAAGAATTCATTTTGTCAGGGAGTTGAGCATCTGGTCTCTCTAACACTATTTATGTTGCAGATGTGTCAAGCCTGGGTCCCATCATGATGACAAATAATGTCTCACTACTCCCTTTGACTGTCCTTTTCTATCTGTAGCCATTGTATCTCTTGTCTTCTACTTAGATTAATTCAGATTATAAATAATTTGTGACAGGTGCTGTCTCGTTACGTGTTTATGAGATACTTAGTGTGATTAGGTGAACATTTGCTGGATCATTGCTTTTTAACCTGCACTTGTGCCACAGACATATGCATCTGGGAATTGTAATACTTTTAAAACTCGTCTTCATCCAGCCAAGGAGGAGTTGTCCTTCTCTAAGTCACAGAGGAAGAAGCAGGAGAGCATTTTGAATTTTAAGGAAGCAGAAACCTCTGTGGTCAGTAGAAAAAGGCTCATCTTCTATGTCTCTCTCAGTGAAAATACAATGACTGTGACTGCTTTTGTAGTATTTACATATCTCAAGAACAAGCTGTTCTTGTGGCATTTTTGGCTTGGCCATCTGGTAGGAAAAACAAAGGATGAGAGGGAAGAACAGGAAATATCAAGGGGACTCTGAGTATCTGGTCGTGTGCGTGTGTACATGCGTCAGGTGGGAAGAGGAATAGTAGTAGTAAAGGAGCAAAAATTAAGAGGGTATGAAAGGTGGGAGGGCAGTGAGCAGAGGAAAGTAAACCTAAAAGAGAGAAGACTGCATCCTTGTAAAAGACAGAAACAATGAACCTGCCAGGGAAAGATGCAGGAGGGAAAAGGAAAAACAAACCCACCACAAGGGAAAAGTAAAAAAAAGAAAATTAGGAATTTTTGGATTATTTCAATTAGTTTTGTCAGAAAATTAATTAAGCCCTTTAACAGCCATTTTGTCATCTGAGTTTAGTGGTAAACATATTATTGAACTACCACAAAGAGTCCTGGTTAAGTGTCTCTGTGAAGTCCTCAGGAGTTTAAGCTGAGAGAGACACATGGATTTTGTTTTTCTGATTACATAGTTTTCTAGGGGGTTTGATTATTTTAAAATTTGCATAAATACTGTAGCTATGCCTTCCTTTATTGTTATGACCAACTATTGAAACTACCTGAGAGAGCAACCAAGGAGAAACGTCATTAACTTTTTGTAGCTGTTACTACAGCTCTTCCATCTTCTGTCCCATTTCACTACAGAGCAGGTTTTTTTAACTATGCACTGACATCTCACAACCCATCTTTGGGTGATGGTATTTTAGACAAACATAGTCTTCAGCGCTGATGTCAGAGCTGTGGGATGGCATCGGGCAAGCTATGGATTTTTAGAGGCTTTGTGCTTGTGTGGAAAGAACAGGCTCCTGAGGGACAGTGGGCTTGTGTGAAGAATAAATCCCTTATAAATACTGAGGAGACCAGGCTTAGGTATGCCCTGAGGCTGTGGGGACCTGGGTATTCCTGAGACTCACTGGTATCCTTGGAGTAGATGGGATTATCAGTTTCACATACAATTTTGCATTTGCTTTTTTATTACCTATTCTATTTCTTATTTTAATACTTTGATGATCTTCTTTTTCATCTGTGTAATTTTAGTTAAATAATTTTACCTAATTTTGACTCAGTGCCTTGGGACTGATCTATTCTTTCTTGCTGTCATTTCTGTCCATGGCACAAGCTCTGGCTGACATATGTAGTCTTCTAAATATCAAAGGTTTTTAAAAATGGGAGCAAATGAGGAAAATGTCAGGAAAAACCATCACAGTCTAGCTGTGATTCACATGGAAAAACATTTTTAATCTCAAAGCTGGTTGCCAAGATAACTTCTAACACTGAACTTAGACTCAAGTCCCCATTACTGATTAGATGTGGACACTGCTCTTTGAACAAAGCCACCCACACGTGAAAAGGCAATTTTGTCTTGGGAGCAGATGACTACAGTGCAGCTCTCAAAACTTGGATTTTTACCACAGTACTTCCATGAACAGCAAGGTGACATGTTTCCTGACGCCATGGCAGAGCAGGTATTACAAAATCTAATGAGGCTAATACAAATCTAACCCTCATTTTGTGTTGACCGAACAGGTGTTATCTGTTTTGTTTGGCACTCTCCTCTTGCATCCTACTTGTAAAATGGACATAAAGATACCAGTTAATTTGAGAAAAGCTCTCATGGGAGAGCTAGAAGTTTTCTGCCCTCATTCAGGTTAACTTACTGATTAAGCAGGTAGCTGCAACGGCCAAGCCAAAAGTCTTATAAGACGATCTCAGTGAAAATCAACAATGTTTCTAGCCCTTGAAATGCTGTGGGGGAAAAAAAATATCCATTTTCAGTCACACAGAGTGAGAAATCACTTAGCATTACTGATTAAGAATTATTACTGTCAAGAGCAATCAAGTGTCATTTTACTGTTAGTCACTGAAGGTAGAGGCAGAAAAAAGGCAGAAGCAGTTTTCAAAGAACTTAGGAAGAGGAACACAAATTACAGAAGACTTTGGAGGAGGCAACAAGAAGACACGCTGTACTGTATTTAGCTGGATAGCTCCCTGTGCCTACTGAGAAGGGGGTAGTTTTCTTATAGAAATAAGTAGGCCTGTTACTTTATAATCCGGCATGTGGTATCTGAAGCATATGGACAGGGGGCTAGTGAGACTCACAGCAAGGAAGAAAATGTAATTAAAAAGCAAACAAAGCTGAGTCAGGCATGTGTGTGCCGACCAGGCAGAAGCATCCAGCGAAGCCGTGTGCAAAGATGCAAACAGTGTTTGACTTGAGAAATTCAGTTACTAGAGATATACTATGCAACTACCTTGGTGCCAACAAGCAAACGTAAGTTTTTGAGGAATGCACAACAAAGCATTTCTGGAAATCATAGTAGCTCTTCTATTCATCGCTTCACATCACATGTTTGACTGCAAAGCAGAACTGAGAGGAAAGAGAATAGGCAATTAAGGCCCTGTTAGGAATTTTAGCAGACTATAAAGATGTATTTCATAGTGCTGATATGCAGATGCTGATGGGGACATCATGAGATTACTGACAAGTCAGCAAAGAAAATGAAGTATCATACGCTGGCAAGTAGACCAGCAGCCCTGTCAAGAAAACATTTAGAACAGCCAAAGTTTTGTATCAGAAGCTGATATTTGCATAAAATCTCTGAACAGAATTCCCCCTATCAAAGACCAAATTTGAATTTACTGTATATCTTATGAAAATACCATACTACATAATAATGCCACAGCAAGTCAAACTGTAACACTGCAAAGCAAATGTTCAGAGGTAAGTATCAAAATAAATGTAGGCACCCTGAAGCTGAGGAAAACTCAGATCCTCCTAATTAGGATTCTATTGGCTTCTGAAGAAATCTGGACAGTGCCAGGGAAACTGAAACTTCAAGGGAGTGTCTAGATTAAAACACATGAAAGATCCAGGGATGCTGTGAGAGATCTGACTGATCTTAGGTTTCACTGGAATCTCTCAGATTCTGTTATGTTCTGCTCTTGAAAAGTTACATGATGGCAGCATTGAGACTCAGAAATGCCCTTTTCAATAATAAGCAAAACCAAACAACATTCTTTGAAAAGCTGTGAAGCAGCTGGAGCAAGAGAATAATGCAACTGAAGGAGACCGTAGAGCTGACAAAACCTGCTCTGTCATTAGGGTCATGAATGGCATGGAGAAGAATAAGTTTGGATAAAAAAAAGAATTGGGGTTTTTTTTGTCCAATGCATGGAACAGTGTTTCAATCTTAGCTGTTTGCAAGGGTACAAACCCATCACAAATCACTGGAAAGCATCATGTAAAAGCTATTGACCAAATATTATCCAGGAAAGGTACACCCTGTGAAAGATAAATGGGAGAGGGTGTATTTTCTTGGTGCAGCTGAAGTGGCTCAGGAGAGATAATAACATCATACTGGAATTTTTCACGCTTATAGCAAAAAGCTATAGGTTGAGCAGCATCACCTTGAGTAAATGATAGGAAAAGAAAATTATTTATGCACTCAAACTACCTGATCCATAAGGAGGCAATGTCATAGGGATGTGCTTCTTTCACTGGTTGGAGGTAAATCCTCCAGGGGGTAATGACCATGCAGTAAACACAGGCAATTTATACCTAGGATATTGAAAAACCTTTGCTGAATTAGGAAGTAAGCATATTGGTGTGGAGTGAACATCCAATGAATCTTAGGGGATGTGTAAAGACTACAGTAATCAAGAGCAGCAAAGAATATTTTACCCTTTGGAAATCCCAGCCCATCTATCAGAAAGATCATACAGTTTTGTTTTTACAGAAGAAGTGTGGTCAAAGATTATTTCTCCATTCTCCAGAACATGAGCTATCCTACAGATACTGAAGCCAGGAAACAGAAGGCATAGGGAAACTGAAAGGCACATAAGGATGTGTAGTTCTTACATGATGGTCCAATATGCTGTAGCAGAATTTATGAAAGAACCTTTGCTGTGTTGTTGTCAATGCCCAGAAATGTTGAAGAATAATAGTAGCATTTTTCTTAAGAACCAAAAATGAAATAGGTATTTACTTGGAATCCAGAAGAATAACTTCCCACACCTGTGAAATGAAAGTGCTTTCATATAGAAATAAATGAGCCCATCTTTTTGCATAAAAATAATACATTAAATGAAAACCATGACCCTAATCATATACTTCCCTTGAGTCTGAAATAAGGAAACCAGCAAAGGCCATTACATTGAAATTACTAGCATTGTTTTTCTCAATATATCATTTCTTCCCAAGGCTTCCACAAAGCTGTATAAAAGGAGTCAAAAATTAAAAGAGCCACCAAACAGTAGGGATTACCCAATGCATAGTGCTGCTGCTCTGCATGGAGCAGAGATCACCAGAAAGGGGTCAGTAAATCAAGTCTCTGCTTCCTTCCAGGGCACTCTGTTTCAGCAAATAGTATGTCCAAAGAGTTAAGATAACACATAGTGAGCAGACACCAAGCTACAATAAACCAGACAAACTGTGACTGCGAAGCACCGTGTCAGCCATCCAATGCCCATATAAAATAATGGCAAAGGAGGGTCCTGCCATATAGGTCAGACGAGTTGGTTATGAACTCAAGATAACAGTGAAGCTGTAAATGAGGATAACTTCAAAGCTGGGGCAGACTATAAAAAATGAAAGCCTTTTCTTTGACTGAAGAAGTCTTCTGAAATTGGTAAAAAAGCAGCAAGTTCCTTTTCCCTTCCAGCAGCTAGAGGGGAGTGGAGTTTCAATTTTATATATTGCTAACTAATCTGGAGCTACTATAAACTACTAATCTCTTACTTGTGCCCCAGGTCTAACATCTTCCTCATTCCTGCATTTGGAAGTGTCATTCAAAATGTTCAGGATATTGAAGTTTCAACTTTCCTGGGGAAATGATAAAATAACTGTGGCTTCTGAGGAATATTCCATGATTATTTTCTACTTTAAAAAGCTGTTGCCACAGCTAAATTTAAAAAAACCCTACAAAATAGCACACGATGATTAACCACATGGTATGTCATCAATGTAGCAGTTATCCCAAACAGAGAATCCCCACATGTATATAATTAGGCCACTGAAACAATCTTAGCTCTGCCCCATGGTCCCACGGTGCAACAGACATATGATTATGATTAAAGCTTCTCAGTGTCTGAAGTCCCAGGGCAGTATAAATCACTTTTTCATTTTGTGATGTTTGGTTTTCAATTCTTTTACGCTAACCTCTGTTACCTTTGCTGCAATGAGTAGAATTTTGAAAAGGTTTAAGATTACATGGCATTTAGTGCCAAGATGAGCACAGCTGAAAATTCATCTGCATATGACTATTCCCGTCGCTACCAGAGAACTCTCTTTTTTTCAAAGAGGTTTTCAATCCCATTGGTGTAGATGGAACTGAGGGCAAATATCCCCTCTTGTCCTGTGATGGTCAGCACCTTGCTTTCTTTCCGACAACATAATGCTGCCGGAAAGTTAAGCCCCCAGTTAAGCTGCCCCTGTAAGGGCACCTAGTTGACAGAATGAATTTGCTTATGCTCCTCTGCTATGAGCTAATCTAAATCTTCGCTTTTTGATAGTGCATTGCTGCTGTTTACTAGCAGCAATGAATGAATTTTCTCTACACTACCAGAAGCCTGGAGTCCTTGGCAGGACAAGGTCCTGTTCTAGGAGGAACATAAATGCACATTTTCTTCTAGCTCAAGTGATGTTTTTGAAACAGAATTATTTTAGTTCAATTTTCCTTTTCAAGGTCCAAATATAATGGCAAGGTTGACCACCCATTTGTTACATCTCCTGTTTCAGTTCATCACCATAAAAAGCCAATGCAAATGCTTACTGTGTAAAGCTATAAGGCTCTTTACCATTTTTTTGTGCAAGTCAAGCCCTAGCTGGCTTGCTTTTCCAAGTTTCTAAACTATTCATCCTTGCTCCTTCCCATCCCCCACTTATTATATTATGAATTTTCTTTCTTTGTCTCTCTTTCCTGACAAGTGTTCTCTTTGAAGCTAAGCCCCTCCTTTCTGTTGCCATGCACATTTTTTCCCGTTAGGTTGCTAGGCATTGTAAGTTTTCTTCTTATTTTACTACTCATGTGACTTCTGCTCACCATCCCATCTCAACATTACCCCACACCTTTTATTCATTACCACCTCTGCTCCCACATAGACAGCTGATTAAAACTTAAAAAATTGAACACTGTAAGAAGCTTAAATGAAGATTCTTTGCTATAGCTAGTTTTAAAAAGTAAAAAATTATAGCAAAATTCAAACTTTAAATAATGAGATATCGTATTTCCCCCGAATAATGTCTTTTAATAAACCCCAAATTTAATGCAAACGATTCTGGTAGAATGAGGAAGTCCTTGACTGTAATCATGCAGTCTATTATCACGCTTAATAAACATAGCATAAAGGATCACTGAGGTGAAGATATACTTCACTATGTTTGTTTAAAAATGCGTTGTAGAGTCCCTCTTGGATTGAATTAATTAAACCTACTTCAGCTAATAGTGGCATGAAGAACAAAATTCCTTTTCCTCCATCAGAAGAAGAGGTTAAACAACTGGTGTTTTATATCAGGTGAGTCAAGTAAGGCATTGTAGACGTGCTGTCCCAGATGCGGGTATGGAAATTACCTTCCTAGCAGCTGTGAAATATGCAATTTTTTTTGGTCTTTGCAATTCCCTTTTTCCCTTTTACTTCCAGTGGTGCTGCAGATCTGATGATAGCACTCCCCCAATGAAATTGCTTCTATCATACAATTTCAGCGTTGGCTTGTGTTCAAAATGACACATAGCAGCACAGGACACATGGGTTGTTATCAGAGCAGATAAATTCAAGATAAGAGATTAACCACAGCCTCTCCTGCACCTAACTTAGTCTTCTTTTATGGAAATTTGCTCAAGTTACCCTTCTGGAGTCTGATTACTTCTCTTTCCTATCCAAAGCTTTATTCTGCAAGTCTCTTTATGAGTTCTCCTCTTCTATTACAAGAGCCCAAAGACCAACCCTTACTTGCCAAACTTTGACTTTTCTCCATTCATGACAAAGACCCAGGCTAAAAGAAGCCCTGACAGTGGTGTGCATCCTCTCCTCCTCTCCATCCCATCCTCCATGCAGAGCAGACCTTGCTCTTTGTTGCCTCTACAGATGGAAAGAGCATCCCTCGGCCACAGCTAGCCCTTATGATTGCTGCCTTCATCTGTGGGAGAATCTAAGAGGATAAATGGTAGAGTACAAAAGTAAGCAGAGGTGATATAACAATACCATATTAAAAAACTCCACAGGAATCTAATAATTTATCTAGTTCTGCCTTACATGATGATTGCCAAGACACCTTTTACCACTCCTCTAAAGTTTTGTGCCATAGTATGGCCTTTTCTGGGATTTCATTCAAGCCTGAATGGTGGGTCCCACCTCTCTCCCTTCTGCATGTGTTTTATGGAGGTTGTACTGTGTTAGTTACAATTGAATCACTGTCAATATACGTTGGTATAAGAGGAAAATAAACCTGACTTCCTACTCTTTGTTGAATAGAGACTTCTTTTCACCTATTTTACAGATAATGCTGCCAGAAAGTCTCTGATCCTGAAAATTCTCCCACATGCCAGCTCTATAAAAAGAAAAAAAATGTATTTTCAGATATTCCTGGAACAGGTTTTATATAAAAACACCAGTGTAAATTCTTTGTCAATAAAGATCAAAGTAGTCTGTCTGACAGCAGAGCAGACTTATGGCGGCTGAAATTTATGAAAACCTTAAAAAAACAAATTGAATGGGCTCCTCTTGTACCACTAAATCCCATCTCTAGCAATTGCAGTTCATAAACCAATTACACTGTTTGGTTTTGATATGTGAATATTGCTTGCTTTGTGATAATAAAGAAAGTATTTTCTTTCTCTCTCTCTCTCTATTTTTTTTTTT
>VXAY01004930.1:788548-812126 GCA_013399855.1 Oxyruncus cristatus | reverse complement strand
TTTTTTTTTTTTGCTGGGGAGAAGCAGAAGTATTTCACAACCAAAGCAGAAAGAACAGAGAATGCAGTCTGACTAAATAATCTAAGGTCTCTTTTCTGAATCTTGTTTCAACTGGAGATGGATACCAATAAAGTAAACTTAAAACTGAGATACAAGGACACCCCATGATAAAATGTTTCATGTACCCTGAACACTGCCCTGTCACTGCGGCCCCAATGTCTGACACTGACTGAACTCTCTTTCTAAAGCACATACAAAAACTGCATGTGCTTCTTAGTCCTTTCACTTACATCTCTTACATCACCTCCATGACAAGCTTCGTTTAGTAATCTCCACCTCAGGAAATGCTACCAAGTTCCTCCTTCAAGTCTTGTAAAATACATGTTCTCTTGCAGACCACTCAAAGGCCAAAGCACAGTAGACTTCTTTCTTATAAAACTAAAACCTAATACCAATGAGAGCCATTCCTCTCCAACAACATTGTGCAAGGATAATGAAGAAAGAGAGGCTCGGGTTTCAAAAGTAATACAGCTGTTTCACTGTGATGCCACATCTGGACCAATAAACGTCGTATTTCAGCTGCCTCCCAGATGCAAACAAAGGCAAACCAAGCAGCATCTGCAGTGGTGAGGTTACAGCATTCTCAGAGCCCAGATCTGTCATGATGGTCCTGCTGGGAAGCGAGAATACACCCTGCCTGTGCAAGCTCTTGCCAGCTGAAACCATCTGGTTTCTGAAGATCAAACTGGGCCAAATATGAGCTCACCTGCTTTTTAAAATTTGTGGGTGTTGCAGCAAAAGCCACTTGCAAGAGGAGTTATTGGAAAGAAACAGGCCTCAGAGAGTTTTGAGTTAGAACCACTAAACCACTCTGTAATCAAAATATATTGATGATCACTAGCTTCCTGTTATTCTCTGTTGGTAAAGTGCCTCTATTTCAAATCCTGATGTGTTAGAAGCCAGATCTCCTGAAGCTTCCTTTACAAGGTCAGGTCTTAATGTGTATGGCTGTGAGATCATACTGGTGTGTAAAGGATGATGGCAGCTGAAGAAGCACCTGCTGAGTTGCACGGCAGGGAAGTCAGTGGAGAGCAGCACTGCCACCCAGTAGACCTAAAGTGGTGGGGCACAGTGCAGGCCTTAACTTAAAATGTGGGACACTCCCTTGATCCAGAGGCTTTACAGATAACGTGGAAACTGGAGGGAGGTCTGTTTTGTACTGAAATATGTATTTCTAGTTAGAGAATTACATGGAAATGGAAATCTGTCTGTGAGACTTTATGTCTTTGGCTACTGTTCATCTAAATCTCATATTTTTGCAAAGGGGTTTCACAGAAGTGGAACTCTACCATACAATCCTGTGATAATGTAAGAATTTATCACTGCCCCAGTGCTTTCTGTTGTTACACTTGAATCACAGAATCACAGAATCATTAAGGTTGGAGAAGACCTCAAAGATCATTGAGTCCAACCTTTTACTGAACACCACCATGCCAATTAAACCGTAGTACTGAGCGCAACCTTTTACTGATTCTTGAACACCTCCAGGGATGGTGACTCCACCACCTCCCTGGGCAGTCCATTCTAATGCTTGACAACCCTTTCACTGAAGAAATTCTTCCTGATGTCCAACTTGAACCTCCCCTGGCACAGTTTGAGGCCATTTCCTCTAGTCCTATTGTTGGTTGCCTGGAAGAAGAGGCCGACCCCTACCTTGCCACAACCTCCTTTCAGGCAGTTGTGGAGAGCAATAAGGTCACCTCCAAGCCTTCTCTTCTCCAGGCTAAACAGCTCCCTCAGCCATTTCTCAAAGAACTTACCCTCTAGATCTTTTATCAGCTCCACTGGTCTCCTCTGGACACACTCCAGCACCTCAGTGTCTGTATTGAGGGCCTCAGAACTGGACACATTATGCAAGGCGCGGCCTCACCAGTGCCAAGTACAGGGAGACAATCACTGCCCTGGTCCTCCTGGCCACACTATTTCTGATACAAGCCCGTGTGCCATTGACCTTCTTGACCACCTGGCCACACTGATGGCTCATGTTCAGCAGCTGTTGACCAGCACTCCCACGTCCTTTTCTGCTGGGAAAGGCAGGAATAATTTATATGTGGTCCAAAGCATGGGCTTTTGTAAGGAGGAAAGGGGCTTTTTCTCAGGCTATGTCCCTGAGACAGTAAGGGACACCTGTTTAGACACTAAGAACTCCAAGAAGAGTATTCTCTTTGTTGGCAGCGACACTTGCTTTCCAAAATGAAGTCTTTGATTATCTGCATTTGGCTGGTAGCACTGCCTAGATGTGGAATGAAGTAAAGCATGGAAGAAATGAAGGGCTTGAAAAATGCAGGACTTAATTGCATTTGAGAGGAATTTAAGATGTGGCTGAGGAGAAAATTTCAGCTGCCATTCTCATAGAGGCTGTTTCAGAACCAGGTAGGATGGCAGAAATGATAAGCAGCATCTTCCTTCAGAGAGTTTCTTTTTCATTTAGTTTATTTTGAATCAGGCATATTTACATCTGCTGGACCAAGATGACTTCATGAATGGCAATCTTTTTGGACAACTGTCTCAGATGCATCTTGACAAGAAATACCTACTCAAAACCATGTATCATACCTTCCCTCAAATCTTTCTGAAATCTAAAGATCTGATGAAACAATCAAATTATTTCTTTACAGTGCTGGTGCACATAGGTTCAGAAGCATTTCCTTGCTGTCCTGAGCCATTCCCAGCACATTCCTATCTAGTCAAATTTGTCAACAAACAGGAAAATTTCAAGTAATAGGCTTCCTTGCATTAAGTCACAATTCACCAAGAGACACAAATTTTGCTAAACGAACAGGTGAAATATGTGCATCATTGTACAAAAAGCCCTCCCACTGAACAGAAGAGGACTTTAAAACACCTCCCAAGTGAGAGGCAACAGGCTGCAAGCAAAGCACCTGGAATGTAGGCTTATATAGTGTATTTCTGAGCAGTTTCCAGAGGCTGGAACGTAAAGGAACCACCTTCTAGAAGAATAATACCATGCTGATACTCTTCCTTGAATGAAACTGTTAGTGCATTTCATATCAGAGTAGCAAAAGTGCTTTGATGTCTTCTGGGATGAATTAAAACTATTGCACTTATATTAAGTAAGGGACAAGTTGCAGAATGTGTTGAACCAGCTTCACTCACTAAAGATATTAGCCTAAATTTACAGCTCTCCTAAGGAACTACAACTCAGCTGGGCTCAACAGTCTTTCGTGCTTTTACATCAGCAGTTAAACTCAGCCAATGTTTCCCTCAGATATTTTTGTACTCTGTTTCCAAGCACTTATTTGGCTTCCTGGACCAATGTCATTCTCGTAGATAAACAAAGTGACAGCGAGTTAGCCATTTAGACAATTTTTGTCCAAAGGAAAAGTCTTTCAGTTCAAATGATTTTTCATGAAAAGCCTTTTTTCAATGGAAAAATCTGTGAGGTCTGGCTTTTGTTCCTTTCAGTGGGAATAAACTGCACCTGAACACAGGGAAAATTTTATTGCATGTGACACAATGGTTCTTGCTTACATTATGGATGTAAGGGCTCACCCTGAACATACTAAGTGCATGAAGGCAATACAGCTTTGTAGACAAGCTGTCAGAGTTTTGTGGTGAGGGACCCCAATTAATTTCAGTATCTTGGCTACCATGTCATGGATTAGGTGGGATGCCAGTCTCCATGTAATCACTGAGGGTCTCTGGTAGTTTGGGCAGCTGGTAATGATGCTCAAAAGACTATGACAATGCAGTGAATGTGTACAGCTGATGTGAGTCTGTCTCCGTGCTGCCGTCAGATGTTCTACTGTAGGAGAATAACTTAATTCTGGCTCTGGACTCACAGAGCTCTGGCCAGCAATATTTATAAATGGGAGTCTGATCTACTGAAAAGTTTCCTAAATTCAATTATTGCTTTTTATTTCCTGTGCCATTACAACGATTGTTTTATTTTGGTTTTGCATGTTGTCGTTCAGCACCTAAATTTCTTTGTACAGTATTTTTTTAGGCTCCTTTTTTCCTTCTTTCCCCTCCTACCCTCACATTTTGTGTTTCTATTCTGCTTTTGTAGAGGCATTTGCAATTGGCAACTTAAAACAGTGTCTTCTTTTTCAGCAGGTCTAATACTGAAACTAAATCAGGAAGAAGGAATGATGAACTGGTATTGTAAGAAAAGGGAAGGATTAATTCCTGCTGTACAGAAAAAGTGATGTCTGCCTGCGGTAGTACTAAGTAACTACAGAAAGGGCAAACATCTCACCTATTAGACTCCTGATTGTGCTTGTTAGATCTCACTGTTTTCCTCAGCCTTCATGTTGCTGTCTCCCAACTTGACAGCTGAGGCTGAGAAGCTCTTTCTCTCCTCCAGTTCTCATGGTTTGCAGACTCCCAGGGTGGTACCAAGGGGCTGGGTGTGGGTTAAGGGCTGAGAACACTTTCCATGTGTATATGTGTGTGTCTGGGCATGTTTGTGGGGCAAACCCACCCCAAAGTTAAGCTGGAAAGAGTTCTTAACAGCAGCCTCCATGTACAAATGTCAGCTACACCTTCACAACCTTAGGAGTTGGAGATACTAACTCCAGAGGCCCACCACTGCCTTCAATATGCTGATGTGATTCCTGTGTCACTTCCACCCTATGGACACATTAGGCAGGAGCTCTGAGAGCTGGGACAGGTAGGGCTGAGAGGACTTAGCAGGGCCAAAGTCACAGTGATCCTGCAGGGACCATCCCTGTCTCAGTGGCTCCTGCTGAAATTCTGTTGGAGCTTTGGTTGCTGTGCATCATGGAGGAAAGCCCAGAACGAATGACAGGCATTAATTTTCTCTGTAGGACTGGCAGAATTTTTCTTCATTATTCTGTTTGCACAATCTGTCCACCGAGCAAGTGCCCTGCCAGAAATTCTGCAGGTGGAAATTGTCCTCTCCTGTAGCATCCTATACCTCGCCCATATGGCTGGCAAAAGCCATAAGACAACTTGTGCTGGGGCCGAGAGCCCATATGCAGCAAAGCCCTGTAAATGTTAGTGCTTTGACACATAGCCTTTTACAACTCACCACAGAACCGTGTGTCAGCATAAAGCTTTTGCCATCCACAGTTTTGAACTTCACACTGAAAAATTTTCTATATTAGTGTTCTCATTTCATATAGTTTCTGAAAAATAGCACTCATTTAATCCGAATATGCAATGAGGATGCATTTATACTAATGCAGAGCTGTTTATTCAAACCAACTTCATTTTGCACAGATTGTCACATTGATTTTTTGTGATTTACTGGTGCCCCAAACTCAAGATCAATGGCACCACTGTGAAAAATCTACAAATAACCTGAAACTATATGCCTAACACTGGCAATTTAACTTCCAGCATCACCAGTTATTTCACTGCAGACTGTTTCCGCAGAAGCTTTCACTTACTCCCACTGTTTTAAACCTTGCTGGCATTTCATGTGGTATAAATATTTGCTGGGGGACCAGGGGGTAAGAGTTTTCTGTATGTGCTTTTGAAGTAATAAAATGAGAGTCCATCTCCTCCACACCTATTCACAATTGGTGGTGGTGGGGTGTGGTATTAAAGGGTGTGGAGGGCACACCATGTTGCTAACTGTTCTATAAAGAGAAGCCTGAAAAATATTGACTCTGTGCTGCCTAAAGAAATGAATTAATTCATTGAAGAGCAATGTGCAGGTATTTATACTAGTTTCTACTCTTACATGTTTTTTTCTAAATGTTTTTCCAGTTCTTGGTATTTTACCTAAAATACTTGTTTACTTGATGAATATCCCATGCAACTTAGGAAAGGGGAGATGGGAAGCAAAAGACCTGAGCATCAAGGGAGGCAGTTAATGGCAGGAGTATCAGAAGGGATGTCCACTATGATAGCTGGTCATCTGTGGTGGTCCTCTGTGGGCAAACAAAGCTGTCTCTTACCAAAGGAAGAAATGCTGGTCAAAGTTTCCAAGTTAATTTCCAGGTTCATATTTCACTTTTTTTTTTTTTTTGCCTGAGAGGCACTATGGGATGTTTGACTTTCAGCTCATTAACCATGAGATACCAGACTCAATTTTCAGTCTTTTTTGGAGCAGGTTCAGATGTTTGGTGCATCACTGAGATGCTCCCAGGATTGCCATAGGAAATCAGGTGCCGGTGCTGGTGCTGAATGCAGGTGCTCAGCAACCTCATTTTAAATGGAGGTTTTATCTTTTCTGCAGACATTTATGCACTTAGATCTACTCAGTGTCTGCTCCACCTGTACAGCCTCACTCTCCTGGGGTTTTGTCTTCAGTCTACTTATGTAAAATGAACTGTACTTACCTGCAGTCTACACCTGTTTATGCATTGGTTCCTGAGGTTTGCTGAAATGAGTTACACTGGGGATTTGTAGAAGGCATCATAAGCTAGCAAATAAATTCCTGGCCAAGGAATTTATAATAAATTCCTGGCCAAACACCTTGAATTGGATTTTCCCTTCTAGATGCTGACATCTCATGTCACACATGGCAGCTGTCTTACCACAAAGCTCCTGCCTTGCAGGAGTAATCACCTATCTCAGCCATGGGATAATGGGCACCAGGTAAACCCCTATATTTTGGATTTTTATGTGATTATAGAGGAGGCTGTCTGCATCACAGTGCACTTAATAACTGTCCACTTTGAAAGACTAAACCACTGAGGGATGGATGTTGTCTCTACACAAGACTCTGCTTTTGAGGAAGGAAATGTAATGATATTTAAGCCTCTCTCCAAAAAAAAAAAAGCAACAACTACAAAAAACTGATGAGGTGATGAGCTGGATGGCCTACCAGGACAAAGAAACCAGTAAAAAGCAAAACTACAGTAGGTAATTTTAAATAGCTCTAGCCTCACTACATAAAGGCCCAAACCCCTCAGAAATGTCATGACATTGCTTGTCAACATATTTCTTTCTATTCGTTTATCCTGGATTGTTTTCCATCTGAGACATTCTTGTCAAAGGTCTCTACAGACATCCTACAGCTATTCTCTGCATACTTCTGCTTATAATTCTTTACAGACAAAAAGCTATCATTTTCTGCTCACCAACTCACTGATGATTGGAAACTTGCCAGAAGGAAAAAAAGAAAAATTCCAAAATAATTGCAACTGCTGTCACATAAAATGAAAACTGACCCTAGTGTGAGTGGCAGGTTAGCAGGTCCCAAACCACTTATACATTTTAACAACCATACGTACCAGAAATCTAATAAACTGGAAGCCTCTAGGGAATTGCATTTTAGGAACTGAATACAGAAAAGCTGTTTGCAAATCGTAAAAAGGGAAACAGCAGTTCTAGACTATACAAAATCCTAGGAAATAACTAAGTGTAATACTATTCCTCATGGCTGTCGTGTTCCCTGGGTCTTGCTGATCTTGTGTCAGGATGCATCTCTCTTTTCCAACAGACTTCATGCTCTAAGTGATCAGTCTGATGAAACCAACCTGCTGCTGGTATCTGTCTTCCCTTCCCAACCTTCCCAGACCTCCACAGAGAAATTCAGCCCTTGAATGTTGTCTGACATGGTTAATGACTCCCCTCTCTTCTTAATTCCCTGGCAAGCCTGAAATACTCCAGCTATTTTATATGTTCCATGATGCGTCTATGCTTCATCACATTTCCTGACTTGCTTCATCACTTTCCGATTGGTTTAATTTCTTGCTATCAAGGCTGTCATTAGAAGATTTTTCTGATAAGGGGGGAAAAAGCCCTAAAGATTCTATTGCCTTTGAATCCAGTCCTCTGGATTTCACAGAACTGGCTCACCTATGGATTTTAATCTCTTTTATAATATTGCTTTTAGCTGAAATACTTTTACCTTCTATAAGAAAGAGTCTTGCACAGGGATTGTACAGTACTGGCATCCAGAATTTCAGACTTTGCACCTGTGAACAGCATTGCTTTTATCTTTTTCTCTGTCCATATAGCCACCCGGAGAGATATATTTTATAAACAGCGAGTACTTTGGCATGTTTAAATAAACTTTTGAGGGTACTTAGAAAGAAATAAGCTGATTTATGTGGAAAAGAAAAAGATGAAGCCAGTGGTACAGCCTGAATCCTTAAGCTGTGCAGGCTTATTTTATTTAGCTAAATCACAAAATGTCTGGAATGTTTGAAATACCTCTTTCAAAAAAAATAAGCATAACAGAGGGTTAGCTAAAAAGTCATGACGAAGAAAACCTGCTATCAATAGGAAGGATGTTGTTGGAGACAAATTTTCAAGCAACAGGGCAGATGGACAAATATATTAGTGCCCAGTTCTGTCATGAACCAAGAACTAATCCTGAAACCAGAAAAGAGAAGTTAAAACGAGAGGGTTAGAACTGAAGCAGAAAGTGTCTTTAGAATCCATACGACGGCAGATGTTTTACCACTAGATTCAGACAGAGTTGAAAACATCTTGGTAAAATGTTGGCTGACATCAAATCCTCTTTTCTGAGGACACCCAGATTATCCTGACAGAGCTAAAATACATCCCTGTGCAGGATCCGATAGAGAAATGGTAGCAGCCAGTGTGCAGGCACTGATTTAAAGAAAAGCAGTAACATTTTGTTCAGACAGCAGATGAGGTGCGGAAATGGTATTTGACATCAGTTCAGTCTTCTGACCTCACTCACCTTTGCTTTTTTTTGCATTGCCTGTGCTGGCTGTATCATGTCATACTTGCAGAAGGAAATTCAATAAGCACTACCGGTATTAGTGGATATTTGTACGTCCCTTATGAGAAAATATACTCTAGTTTAATAGCAATCCATGTTTTTATGATAAATGTCTGAAAAAGAACATCAGCCATTTTCAGTTACTTACCAACATGACTGACATTATGCATTTTTCTGTGGTATATTGCCCATTTTGTTCAAATGCCTGTTTGAGCATTTAAAGGAGCTTCCAATATTTCTGCAGAAATTTCTGCTTCCTCAGTCTAATTACATGAAAGTATTTATTAATAACTTGTGTTTTCAGTTCCTTTCAAAAAATATCTAAAAAACCTCAAGCAAACGAGGATGACTTCATTATAAACAAAACTCGCTTCAAATACAACTCATAACTCTGAACAATGTTCTTGCTTTCTCAGCCAGACAGTTCTTTCATATATAGACATATTGGCATTAAATTTGATTTACCATGTTTGAAAATAATTGAGTAGTGGATTTACAGGAGTTGGGATTGGGATGTATCTTTATTTTGTTGCAGCACTCGGACACAAATGTGATTTGCTGCCATGTTTAACGAGGTTAAGTGATCTTTGTTCAGTTTCTCTGCTTCTATTCTTTCTAGGCAATTTGGAAGTTAGAATTTTTAAAGAAAAACAGCTGACAACAAGAGCACAACACTGGCGTATTTATGCCTATTTTCCAGCAGCACTAAGAGGGAGAAGATGAGCACAGTGATAATAAGCTCATAAGGGTAGCGTCACCATGGTAAATTGTCAGAGTAACTCCTCAATAGGGCACAGGACTAAATTTAGAAGACTACACTGCTGGTGAGTCATTGATCATTGCACAAGTAACATGGTCTTCTGTTGTGAACACATATACTGTGTTTTGCATGCAGCATGGGTATGCTGTTTGGTGGTGGTCTAATTAGACAATTGTATATCTTAAATTGTCATGGATGAGATGGAGTAAACAACAAACCCTGGTGGATCTGGATATTGGGATTTATTTAAGAACCCCTGAGATTAAAGCTTTTACCCTGCTTGATTTCCTCACACAATTGTTTTCTTGCTCCCCACCAGCACTGTGTTCCCCAGGTCTCAGTGTCCCTCCCAAGAGAAGGACAAGCAGAAAGCCCAGTCAGGTGATACTGTGCCACTGCTCACAGATACCAGTCTCAGGTGTGAGAGGTCTCTGGCCTAGCAGCCAAGGTGTCTGGTCACCTCACACCACTTGTCTCCATGCAGTGATCTGATTTCCAGGGTCTTCTGCAACTTCCAGGATTTTTTCTCCAGTCCTGATCTTCACCGCCTTCTTTTCCAGCCCCCAGATTTCCCCATCTAAAGAGAAAATGAGCAGAAGGAAACGTATGATCAGCTCCTAATTGGTGGTTCTGTCTTACATCCTATTATTAATTGGAGGAATCAGGATCTGCCACGGTTAATTAGTCCTGATGTTATCAAAATTTACAGTTGGCCCATACCAGTTACAGCTAGCAGGTGACAGGCTCATGCTTGTGAGTTCAAAAGTTCAGTTTCAGAGAGTCACCCACTCACCCACAGACATGCAATTATCCGCTGTAATCTAAGTTATATTCACCTACTACCGTTAAAAAAAAAAAAAAAGGCAGCTAAATCTTGATGGAAAAATAACTGGATTTTTTTTTTTTTTCTGGAAATAAAGAATCTCAATGACTCTGGTGCACCTATGGCAGTGATACCTATTAGGATTGCTTGGTGGAATATCAGGTAAAAAGACATGCACTAAAATTAACTTGTTAAAGTTGCAGTGCAATGACTCAGAACTAGAAAACAAGCTTTTTTTTTTTTTTTTTCCCCTACCACACTATACACTGTGTAGTGAAATTTCAAATTGTTGTGTTTAGGTTTAGCTAAAATCAACAGTAATTTCAGGTAACATTTAGAAGTTGTTCTTTCTTCTGAAATTTGTCATATTAGAGCACAGGTTAGTCTTCTCAAATAACAGATTTCTGACTTATAGGACCATGGCTAGCTTACACAGTCTTTGGACCAGAATCTGTGTACTTTGGTGCTCTGGAAAGACCAGAACAACTGAGCTCATGTCCGATTGGGGAAGAGCTGGAAATGGATGTGCCTTTTATTTGGACTTTTTTTTTTTAATACTCTTCCTGTGGGTGATCTAGAGGAAAAATAAAGAGAGAGGCCTTGCTACTCCCTAAAAACACACAGAGTGTGCACAGTGGCAGAATAGATATCAGCTGGGATACCACTGCCTAAGTTGTATATTAAATGCATGAAGAAAGTTCACATATATCTCATACAGAGCCAGAAAAGAGTTCAAAAGTGACCAGTACATCTATTCCATTGTATATATCTTTGGTGTTAAAAACCTTGTGAAAATAAATGTGCTTTTACAACAGATACTTTTTTCAGAAACTCCTGCCCATAGTCACTATTTCAGTAGCTGTCTGTATAAAATGACCAAATGAGACTAAAAGAGCTAGATTATACTCTTAGTTCTGCAAACATAGCTCTGGAATAGCTCTACAGAGGTTTGTGGAATTATTTCTGATTTACTGTAGCGTAGCTGTGAGACAAATTGGCCTAAAGAGTATAGCTGTCTAATATTTTCTTCCATATACTGCTTTATTACTTTATACACAGAGAAGTAGACAATCTTCTGTTATAAGGTGATTCAGTAGTTCCCCAAGACACTGTGATACCATTATAACCACACAGACAGCCAGATGAATCAAGCTGACAGCTAACAGACTCTTTCAATTTCTTGGTGTCAATTGCCACCCAGTGATTTACATCTGAAAATGAACATATAGAAATATAGTTTGTGATAGCCCAACATTTGTATGATATCTTCATTGCTCTAATACCACCACTTTTTGGAGAAGAAACTTGAAATTTGTCAGAAGAGTAGTCTCCGTGTCCAAATTATCTGCTATTTTAACAGAACTGACTTTGTTATTACCTTGAAAAAGGGGAAAAAAAGAACAATTGGAGATTGCCAGGCACATCACAGTTGTCAGGGAGCTATGCAGATAAATTTTTGAAAAACAAAAGGTCCAACCACACTGAAGGTCTGGTACAGTGAAGTGTTTGCTGCAGAGTCTTACAGCAAAGACCTTGAGAGTTGAAATCATGATTCTGAATGAAGGATACAGCATTCTTTGTCTTAGTACTGCTGTGATTCATATGGTCCACAGACTGGCATGGGCAGAAGACGGATCAGGAATGAAAACAGGGCTTTGAGGTTCTCTTGCCATAGTATTGTAAAGATCTACAGGGCCCAAATCCTGTAAGAATAAGAATTTGGCTTAAATAAGTTGGGTCATAAAGATTGTAGGGATAAGAGTTTAAGCTTGGTCAGAAGGATGAAAATTAGACCAGGCAGCTGGAATGTAAGCAAGAACGTTGTACTTGCTGAGGGAAGAATCCAGGTGAAACAGGCGTGAGTGGAAGTGTAAGGAGAACTATGCTTAGGCAAGCTGGGGAGACCTCACGCTGACTTTACAACATTTAAAAATGCTCTTTTAGCAAAGCGTTTGTTTTAAGTGTTCTGGCTTCTACTTGTGTAACCTTAGGTCCATTCTCCTCTGACCTCCTTTGAGATGTAACTGCAACTACACCTGTTTTCATAGTATTCTACATCCATATGATGTGTATAGTTTGTTGCTGAGGTTTATAGCATTTCATTTGTAAAATTACATTACTAATGCAGTAGGGAAAATAATAACAGGCTCACTGACCTATTGGGCTTGACTGTTTGACCTACTGGGTCTCACTCAGGCAAACTCATTGAAGCTCAAAAAATTTTCTAATTAAGGAGCGAACCCTCCAGACAAGAACTCTGCATCTCCTTTCACAATGCCCACTTTGATGCCCTGAATTTAGCAGCCCTTCAGAACACATATTTGGGAAATGCTGCTTGCTCTGTGCTCCCAAGAACCTGACATAAAAGTGTCTTCTCACTGTACACAGTTTAGCATATATGGAAATTTTCACTGAAATGGAGAAAAAGGGTTAATCTGTGAAAGCATGCAGACATGTACAGAAGCGGGTTAGGTTGTAATACTGACTACAAATCTTGTATTTTAAAATATGGAAGCAGCCAAGCACTGTTTAATTGTAAGTCCGTGTGAAAAAAGCAAAGGTTCAAAGGAGAAGGAAAAGTTGCTTGCTTCAAAATCATGGAATATTGTTGCTTTGGGTAGATGATTTCCTGCATGAACCAGCCAAAGTCTGTAGGGAGAGAAAATGTTTTTAAAACTGGAAAAACAGACAGGCTTTCAGATGCATCAACCCTTTTTTAAATATGATATGGAAACAAAAAACTTTGAACACAAGCTGAGAACAACTGTTCTGAACAAAATTATAAACTTTTATACAATGAAGTGCTAAAGTAGTTGTACCCAATGTGAGGAAAAGAAGATGTTAATTTATCACTTGTCAAAAGTGATGGTATGTGAGAAAATTGAATGTGAGAAAAATAGGTTGAGTTTCTACAAAAGCTATGATTTCTAATATTTAGTAATTTTAGTTCTCAAGGCCATCTTTTGGAGGCATTTTGCAAACAAGAGATATGTCCCTTGATGATGAGAGCAAGGAGGTTAGTACTGGAGAACCCATATGGTGAGAAATGTTTTCCTCCTGGTTAACTGGGTCCTTTGACCCTTGATCAGTTATCTGTGTGTGTTCCTTTTGACTTGCAGTGCTGCTTAATTTTAACTGTGTGGTTTACATGTGGACATCCAGTGCACTGAATCAATAGATCACACTGCAGGAAGTGTGAATGGAAGAGCTAGTGATTTTCATGGTACTATTATGTGAGCATTAATCCTAAGATGTGATAGTACAGTGGCAAGTTCTGTGTTTGTTTATTTATCTTGATCATAAGGAGAAGCTTGTCCTAATGATGATTTTAGGCAGGTGGGAGGGACGTCTGAATTTTTCTGTAAAAATTCATGGAAGACACTATCTGTAACAGGCCTCCTTCACACCTTTCAGGTACAAGAGCTGGACCAGTACTTCCTACATCACTTTTCTTCTTTTATTTTCTTTTGAAGAGTCAGAGAGGAAACAAACATTGGGTAGAGCCATGCCCAGCTGTCCTTCAGATAAGCCACTCCGAAAATCACCACTGTCTGGAACTTCTGCTTCCCTTAGTTGCTTGTACCACAGCTGGTCTGTTCCACACAGTTGAGCAGCTGACAGAGAGAGCAGAAGCTGTACCTCATGCTTGCTTTTTCAAAACTGCACTGAATTACAGTTCTAGAAAATATAACATTCTAAGAAATAAGATACAGGTTTTTTTCCCCCTCAGGAATAAGCTAAGCAAAGATTAGATGATACAGCACAAGAAACCATTCAAGAGGCATACAGTTGAGCACTGCTTTAAATTTAGGGTCATGTTCTGCCCTCAGGTATACCAAAGCATAAAGCTCGTGGAAATCGTCATACAAATATGCATGTATCTCAGGCCATAATTTTGCCTTCAGTTTGGACATATTCATTTTTCCTGGAACCTGACTGTCTACACCTTTGAACTCCTATGTAAATTCCAGATCTTCCTTGCTGCTATTTGCCAGTACAGGAGTGCAATAAATCGGGGAGACAATTTGTTTTGTTGAAGATTTTTTCTTTTCAGGAAAACCCTCCAGAGGCATAAGGTAAGTAGAGCACTGGGTCAGGTCTTGCATACTATTTGGAAGCAGAAAACAGAAGAAAGAAAGAATAGAGAGCTTTCTTGTCTAACAGGCAGGTGCTACAACTAATTTATAAGGATATTAGGTAAATTTTCAAGGTAATACCTGGAGCAGCACCTGAGACTGCCTGTGCCATGTTCTTCTCAACCTCTTTCCCAACCCATGCTTGCCAAAGAATGATGCAATTGAATCAGCACTGTGAAAGGATTGCATGAAAGCAGGAAGAAAAATGGAGAATTCCTTTTTAGAAGTCATGGACATTCATAAACATCAGGCATAGACAGAGGATATGTGGGAATCAATTCAGCAGAAGTTGCATTTTCATCTGCTTGTAGGTGTTTTTGGACCGTAGGAGGAATATGTAATAATGGTTTTATAATCACAAGAAATTTGGCTGTAGGATGACATACTTATAGAACAATTTGTTTCTGGTTTTACTGAGATTATTCACTAGTGTAAGCAATATGTTTACATAAAAAATGAAAACAGAAGGCACATTTTTCTCATTTTTGGTCAAGGATAACTAAATATATCCAATCTGAAGTGTTAATAATAACTTCCCAGTGTGCATCTCACTTAAAATAGTTACTATTCCTGTTTTATTAGCACAATTTCGCTAACACATTTGTATGCAGTGCTTAATTGACAGAAGAGTAGCAGAACTATTCTTGTAGGATATTTCTATTTCAAAAGCATGTTTGAAGAAAGTACTGAAAAGACTAATATATACTGAAAAACAAGATGTAATTAGTGATTGTTTTATCATTCTCTAGCCATTTTAGCTTAAAGGTATACTTGCTAAAATAAGTTAAAAAATAAGACTAAACTGAATTTTATTAAATTCAGAAAGAAAAAAATTGTAATGGTTTGGCCTTTTCTTACAACAAGTAGTCAAAACAGAAGTGTAGTTATCTTGAGGGATTTTATTAAATCAAAGAACAGAATGGGATTTTTGAAGGTAATAAATGATACAGGACTGCCAAAGATGTGCAATGCAAACAGACTTCAGTGAGCTGTAACTGAGGAGAATGCATCCTGATCTTGTACGGGTTCAGTTTAATGTTGGAACAAATAGCCCTGGCAACACAATCAGTATCTGCTCAGTAAGACTGTGGGAAAAACTCTGGAAAATTTTGAATGAATGGTCATAATCCAGGTACTGACTGGTTTCCAACTTTTTTGCTCACCAATGTAAATGACAAAAACGTGTTGTAGGGCATGTCACAAGGCTCAAAGACCACAGGAAGCTGCACCTGACTCTTAACAAGGAGGCAGCATGACAGAGGGTCAGAAAGGTATGACATAGGGAAGGGATGAAGACTAATGAGATTACCTGTTGTTTGGCAAAATGTTGGGCTCACAGAGAGGATGGTTTGATATTCAGAAAGATATGTAATTTAGGACTGAAAAACAAAACCAACCCCTTACTGTCCTACGTTTGCTCAAGGGCTAACATTCCAGTGGTTAACAAATACCTCTCACTGAAGTTCTTTTTCTTGCTTGTCAACTTGGACATTTGTAGGGAAAATCAAAAAGGGCAGAGCAAGATGTGGATCCTTGGGGGTTGCGTGTAAGTGAGGAATGACTTGGGGAGCAGAGAGGCTGTTTCCAGAGTGTTGTCTGCAGGAAAGGTGTAAGAGAAACTGTGTGTCAGAGTGTTTTTCAGAGATACAGGTTTTGGAATTGATAAAGGATGTGAAATCATATTAAGCACTCTCTATATGCCCTGAATCCGTTACCTTTTTGGATACATTATCATCCCTTTGGCCCCAACCCAGAAAGGGTTAGTCTGGGACATCATCCTCTTCAGTGGGAATTATATGGTCCTTCCACCATAAGTAAGGCACCATTGCCTAGCTAACAGGCAATGGCATCTGTTGATAAGGATGTCATACAGTGTGTGTGGAATAAACAACATTACAAATAAAATTATGCCAAGCAGAGATCTCACCAGAACCACAGAGTCTTTGAAGTGAGACTAAGAGTGTCCTGTGTAGCTGAAAGAGAGGTACAGGCAAACATAGAGCTTGTCAGCTGACTAAATATCTGGGTCGCCCTCTGACGATGTCTCTACTGCCTCCATAAATTGTCTACTCTCCTAAATTCGGCCACTGAAATGTCTGTGTGATCAGTCGGACCATCTCTGTGACTTAACTCTGCATCTGTTTCTCGTACAGAGTTGTTGTTTAACCTCATATATATGATCACTTATACAGTAGCTTTCTAAGCAGAACTTCAGATTCACCCTCTCTTTGCATCCTCTGGTAGGTTAAGAAAATCTGGAGACAGCTTTCTTCAGGGTTTTTTTTTTACTAAGGGAAATTATATAAGCTTTTGATAAAATCAAAATATCTGTCAGCCTCTATCAATTACCATAAATTTCTTAGTGAAGAGATTGGTTTCATTGTTATGGCAGCTGGACAGAGTGTGAGAGTAATTCAGAGGCATTTCTGAGATTTCTGACTAACTACATGAAGTGACACTGTTTTTAGATACTTCTTATTTTCTCCTGGTCTCCTCATCTTCCTCTGGGGTTTGGAAATTATTTTGCAATTTTGTAACTCACTGGACATTAATCTCATTGCACTTCTGCTGAAGTCAATCCAGGAACATATTATGGTTCAGAAGAATACAAATGACACAATCCACCCGCAAGCATTTCTTTAGGCAGAGTATATCTTTCCTTACCTAGTGACTTGATGACTAGTAAAAAATTGTAATATTTATTTATGACAAATTGATAAGACTCAACTACAGAAGGCGAAAAAGGTCAAGGAAAAGTGTATTTTAATAAGAGTCTCATTTTAATAACAGTGTCATCATCAACTGAAATTGTTGAAGTTCTGATAACATTTGTCTTATTTTCTTGCTTCAATTGGCAATGGTCCCTATATTTATATTTTTCTGCCATCAGAATGCTCAGATCTAGTAATTATTTGGAGTTATGGATTTTTTATATCTTGTACATTCCTTAACATTATGTAAAGAGTAAATGTTTAAAACTTATGGAAGCCCAGAGTTTTTCCAAAAAGTGTGATATAAATATATAATCATAGTTTTTAATGTTCTTTTGTTTCTAACTCAGCTAGAGTGAGCTGTGAAGTAATACAGTGACAATATGAAAAGGTTTTTATAGGGCTGAAAGAATATGATTCTTTGTTTGTTATAAACAATTACATTGCAAATTCATAATATTCAGTTTCAATGAGTAATAACGCCTATCTTTCATGTGAACACTTGAAGTGACACTGATTGCAGTGGCATTCTATCTCCTATCTTGCCTAAATAAAATGAAACAAGCTACATTTCATGTTGATTCATAGGGCCTGGGGACTCCGGCAACTCTCTTGAACTCACACACTGTTGCCAAGGTTGTCATCATGGTGCTTAACATTTAGGTTCAATAGCCTGCTTAAGAAAGCAATTTGATTCTTAGGTGGGCTCAATCTCTCTTACATGCTCGTCACTTTCTATTGACCATAAATAAAGCATAGAACAGCTACATTCTTACATGGGAATCTCAGCTGTGCACCTAAATTCTGTTTGAGTAAAGCATGCGGAGAATATATCTTTTTTCCTTTAATGTATTTTGCAATTGTACAAAGTAAAACTTCTGTATTAAATACTGCTCTGAGAATATAGACAAAATGTATCTCCAGTAAAAAAGCCCAAGGCTTATCAAAGGAAACATTATCAGTATGAAAAGTATGTAAAATAACTTTAAACCCCCCTTATACTAAAATGGAGAATCTACTTGACATCCACTTCTGAGTTTGTAAATCAAAGGATGGAAGGATGGTTTTTGAGTGCAATCTATCTTCCGTAGCTAAATTCAGGAAAGAATTTAAAGCCTTAGTGGATCAGGTTCTACTATAGAATAGTAGAATAATAAAGACCTTCTAGGGCATTTTTTTCATGAAGCAGCAAGAAAGTTACATCTTCATAAAGCCGAGATGGAAATCATTCGTAAGATGTTTTTGACAAAGGGGTCCTGGCTTTCAGCAGGATTGACAAAAATGGGAATTTTCCCCATTTTCTGTTCAATGAAGATTTTCCATATTCCATTTACTTACATCACTTCCAACTCTTTCGACTTCCTTTCCTTATCCTTTTCCAGAAAAATATTTTCTAGACCTCTTGAAAGGAGGAGTGTATAATGTCGGCAGCACTGTACACAACACAATCTCACCAACTGCTTTCTTTAAATGTATTAATTCCATGCTACCTTTTATGTGATGGAGCAACCCCCAATACTGGGGCCAGGCAGGGATTTAGTGCTGAAGTTTTTTCCTTGGCCCTTTAATTAAGCAGGGTGAATGCACTATACGAATTTAACCCCAGCGTGTGAGTTCTACTGTACGTACATCACTGCTTTCATATGTTACGGCTCACTGAAGTCAATAGGATACTTTTATGCAGCAAGGCTTATAGCTGTCATTTCAGCCTCTTGTAAGTCAGCATCAGTCAGATTGAATTCTGGTTTCCTGTTGCCTGGTGAACATTACCAGAGTAATGAGTAAAGGGAAAAAGAAAAAAAAATCCCTGAAAGGAGAATTATTAGAAATCTGCCCTCTGTAATGCTAAAATTCAAAGTAAAACTATTCAGTGGGATCGATTATTTGAGAGAAGTTGCCTGGATAAAAATAGATTCCTCATTGATAGTCAGATCATTGAGACTTCATAAAAGGAGACTCTATTGAAAAAGTTCCTGCAAACTGGTTTTGTTTGGCATCTGACTGAATTGTGGGAGCCCTGAAGCTACCAGCAGCTTCCTGCCTGCCACTCCTGGAAATCCTTTAGATAGTACAAGCAATAAACACTACCCAGTGGGAATGGCAGAGTAATGTTTTACACTGATTACATGCTAACAGCAGGGACAAGCTTGATGCGGACTTTCAGAATCTGAATGTGTGAGCGGAATATCCTTCTTTAATAACAAACAACTTACCGAATCTAGGACACTACACCATCCTCTCAGACAAAGGAAGGCTTAATACTGCATTCAGACTTCCCTTAAGACAGTGACAGTGGCTCTGAAAAATATGAAATTATTCCTGATTCTCCTGTAAGTCAAATTATATCCATTAAAGTCAACTGCAAATAAGATCAATGGGATTTGAATTTAAAATTTCATATGTTTGTCAGGCAGTACAACTGATTGAAATGATTATTACTGTTATTATTTCTTCTTGTGGAACCAAATAATTTTCATGCATATATATTAGAACAGGTATATTCTATAGTTATTGAAAAACCCCCTAACAACCAGAAACAAAAAAACAAGTAAGCAAAGGTGAACTTATAACAGTCTTGACAAGGAAATAGTAAAATGAGTTGAATTCTGATTGAAAGGTGTGCTTTGGTGACTGACTAAATCTCTCAGTAGCTGTGGGTATTGGCACAAGAGGCAATGTTCTTGCTCTGTAGAGAATAGAGAGTTTCACAGGGAATTCATAATGTTATGATTATTTATGAATGACAAGTTCAAGTTTTGTAACTAATAATGCTTAGTATTTCTAAGAATCAATGTGAAAAAACTTGATATTGAGGCTTGGGACTTAATATTTCTATGTGTTCAGCATAAGACTTCCCTTGGGTTTCAGTTTTTCTGATATCATTCATTCCCTTATATTGCATTTATTAACGGTAATGATATCTCAGCTGCATTTCTGCATGCAGATCGCCTAGTTGACCTTTTTGTGAGTTTGGTTGGTTTTGTTTTGGTTTTTTTTTTTTTTTTTTTTTTTTTTTTTTTTTTTTTTTTTTTAAAAGTTTCTGGTGTGCTTTTCATTGGTGCTCTTTTATAGCTTTCTCTCTGCTTTGGACACTGCATGCCTTGTGCTTTTCCATTTAAGAGTTCTAGCTGCAATTCTTCTGCCAAGTCCATTAGAAAGAAAGGGGCTGGGTTTAATTTTCCTGCTGAAGGAATCACCCTGAGCCCTGGAAAACCCTCCAAAACTAAGCTATGGGGGAGGTTTCAGGGTTCTCAGTGCTGCGGAAAATATCCCTGAAGGACAAGTTTCAGGACTGGCTGCCATTATGAGCTATTCTTACTCACAAGCATCAAGTGCAAGAGGCTGAGAAAATATTTGAAAAGAAAAAATAAGCTACTGAAAACCACTACAGTACTGAAGACCTTCATAAGAACTGAGGAGTACTCACTTTAGTCCTTATTTAGTGTTTTGCTGCTAACAAAATTATGTATTAAGTCAGCTGCTCCCCTCCTCCACTTCATATCACTGACGGCTGCTGAAACACAGTAATTCAGCAGCTCCATCATCTGGTTGTATAAAGCTTTAGTGAAGCTACTTGAAGTGAGTACACTTCTGATGCCAAGAGCAGATGATATCAGCTTAACCAGCTCAGGCATTTTTGAACACCCCTGAGGATGGCTATTCCACAACATTCCTAGATTCCAGGTTTCAGAGAGACCTGGACAAACTGGAGAAGAGGGCCCATGGGAACCTCATGAAGTTTCACAAGTGCAAGGGCAAAGTGCTGTACCTGAGTTGGGGCAATCCCAGATATGAGTGCAGATAGTGAGTAAAAGTCATTGAGAGCAGCCCCATAGAGCAGGATTTGGGGATTCTCATGGATGAAAAGGTGGACATGACTCAGGAGTGTGTGCTCACAGACCAGAAAGCCAACCAGTTGCATGAAAAGAGGAGTGCCCAGCAGGTTGAGGGAGGTGAATCTGCTCCTCTACTCAGTTCTTGTGAGACCTCACCTGGCGTACTGCACCCAGCTCTAGGGTCCTACACAGCTCATGTCTGAGCTAGCCAGGGAAGGTGCCCTGCTGGATCTGTTGTTTGTCAAGAGAAAAGGAGTGGTGAGTGATGTGAGAGTGGGAGGATATCCAGCATAGTGATTAGGAAATAACAGGGTTTTTGATTCTCAGAGAAATAAGGAAGGAATGGGGTCAGCAGAATGGCCATCATGGATTTCCATAGGTCAGACTTCGACCTATTTAGAGAGCCATGGCCTTAAGGAGACAGGAGAGAAGGAGTCTCAGCGGGGCTGGGCAGGAGGGAACTGGTGGTGGGGGAAGCAGGGGCCAGGAGCCACAGGGACCCGGGAGAAGGTAGGAAGAGGGGTGGGAGAGCTGGGTGGCACCATGCCCTGCCCAGGGTGCTCCCCTGAGAGGCTGGACACCCCCCGGCCCCAGGAGCTACCATTCCTGCCCCAGCCCTTGTCCAGCTCAGCCTTCTACCACGTGCACTCACACTCACTGCCTGCCCAGGCTGTGCTGTTGAAGCCCTGCCCTGCTGACAGCCCCATTGTGACCCCGGCATGTCTGTATGAAGACGGAAAAGCCCTTGGCTCTGTGCAAGCGCTGCTCAACAATAACAAAACTATATCTATATTATCAACCCTCCGTTCAGCACAAATCCCAAACCTAGCCCAATACTAGATGCTATGAAGACAATTAATTCTACCCCTGCCAAAACCAGCACAAGCTCCAGCTAAAATGCCTTCTTCAAAATACCATACAGAAGTTTTTTTTTTTTTAGGTTAGAAATAGCAGTCTTTGTGAATCCTTGCAGTTCTGGACTCTCTGACATGTAATGTTCTGTGCAGACCTTTTCAATGATGTTCCACACTGCAGAAAGTAAAACATGTTTGTTGAGTAATTGACTCTATATCAAGGTTATCCCTATCTCCAGCAAACATTTAAATAAGAAGCAATCTGTGAAAGTTGTTACTAACCTTCTTTTCTGTCAACACAGAGTGCTGAAGCAGACCTTGCTCTGGGACATTACTTGCTGTGAAGGTAAGGAATCTGGGACAAGAGTCTCACGTGGAGTGACTGGGAGTTGTGATGCTGCTTAGAGGGGAGATGACTTCAGTAAGAAGTTCAAAACAAATACGATAAGAGGCTCAGATGGGACCTTAGTTCTAGTAGCAACGATAGAGGAGAAAATAGAAATATCAAGAAATCTTTAAATAAGCAAAGAACAAGAATTATTATTTTGGAATGAAAATGGCTTTGCCACTTACCTTTATGCACAGCAAATGCCAAGACTACTTCTCATTATTCTGTTTCTTTTGGAGCCAAGGGCAGTGGAATCAACATGTTCTTTTCAGTGTAATCCCCAGGAGGTAATTGAAATATAATTGCATTTTTTATGAGGTGTTTGGATTTTTACTCTATTTTCTTTTTAGATACTTGTACTTTCTAAGAAAAGGAAGGAGTAGCAAAGTAGCTAGTAAAGTCACTGGGGCTTATCCTCTTAAATTACTTTCACAGTCTTCAATGGAAAAAGTATTTTTATTCGTTTGCCTTAATCTATAGTAATAAAAAAATAAATCACTCTTCTTCTATTTTTTAATTCTCATTTATTGGGAACTACTGAGACAGTGTTAGTTCTGATTATGGATAATTACGGAGCTGGTACAAACACTCCAGGATAATTCAACAATTAAAATGAGCAAAATATAAGCAGCGAAATACTGTAATCATTCCTACTTTCCAAACTAGGTCCTGCATTGGCACAGACACTTCACACAGGATGGATGACTTGTTCCCTGGAGGTGCCTCTTGCCCTTGAGTGCCCAGGCAGGGCAGGCCAAGACACTCAGTCCAGCTGAGGTGACTGACCTTAAGTACGGTGAAATCCACCATTAGTCTTTCAGTACAACCAGGTTTTTCAACCTGAAGAAGGAGTATCCTTATTCTATTTATTGCTTCATATTGGCTAAGTTAAACAAATGTCAAGGACTTGTTTTTTAATTCAAATGTTTCTTCATTTTGTGAAATTATGATGACATCTGTTATCATCTCTAGTCAGTTATTTAAAAAAAATAGCAAACAAGGTCTTCAGCTCTCTGCATCTGACAAGAGGCAGGATACTTCTAGTGAATCAATCTTCATCATTCACTTTATTTAGCATCACAATAGCACAGGATGCTTATAGCGTCTTTTTCTAAGACTGAAGTTCCTCGTCACCTGTGTAAAAGGAATAATAAGGTATTTTTCCCTTTCAACTTTGACAGTTTAAATTAAAATGTGTCTCTGGCTTCCTCACAGGCAAGCTTCTTTTAAGACAGCAGATAAGGTCCAGTGTTTGAAGAACGTTAGTTATAGCTTCAGATGATAAAACCTGGCTGGAGTTGGCTAAATTTTATGAGAGACTTTATCCTGTCATATTCTTGGGAAAAAACCAAATCAAACCAAAACAACAGCAAAAACA
>VXAY01004930.1:688370-788498 GCA_013399855.1 Oxyruncus cristatus | reverse complement strand
AAAAAAAAAAAAAGCCAGACTGAAAGCACCACGTGCAGTACATATGGTAAATTATCCTCTCACTTTGCTCAAGGTTCACTTTCTTGGCAAATTTGAAATGAAAAAAATTAACCAACTCCTGTTTAGATGAGTATCCATTTTTTTTTTTTCTTCTAAGTAGAATAGAATAGACTCATTCAGTTGGAAGGGACCTATGACAATCATCAAGTCCAATTGCCTGACCTCTTCAGGAATGACCAAAAGTTAAAACGTGTTATTAAGGATATAGTTTAAATGTCTCTTAAACACTGATAGGCTTAAGACTTTCAGAGTAAGAGTTTGTTTCCTATGCATACTGTAACAGACTAGGATAAAAGTAAACACAACTGCAAGAAAAGAAAACTTCTCTTGAGTTTTTATCTTTCGTTTCCAATTTTTTGTCAAATAGTTCATCCTGGATAAATTCTTTCCTAATGCAGTGCTGTACAACCTTGCCCATGGATTCTTGCCTACAGATGTTCCCTCTAGAGTGTCAAACACGATAAACTTCACGGTGCTTCTTTCACTTTAGAAGAACACTGTAAGCCACTCTGTTTCCATCTGTGTTGCTCTACTGAACATTTTAGTGTAATCCTGTTTAAAATATGCATGCAAATACAGCAGAAATAAACAGATATTTGGGCATGAACAATATAAATTATTAAAAACACTGAAAACTTGTATGTGAATCCAATCTAAAAAGTATCATTTAAGTAAAGAAATCCATAAGACCTCTTAGAAAAAATAAATTGTACAGAAAGTGTTGCAATTACTCTCTCCTGATATATAAAGGACTAGTGAATTCCAGCAGAGTTGTAAAGCGAGATACTTACAACCGATATTTTTCCCAGAACAATCAATGTAAGATATTAATTGTCTCTGCCTCCTCTTGATATATTTGTGTAAGTGCATTTTAGAAAAGGACAAAATATACACACAGATAATAAAAAATGAAATGTCAGAATGAAAAGCCTGGGTCATGCACCTTAGTACACAGTCAACACTGGCTATCAATTAAAAATTAACCAGGGGAAGGCTGCTGGATAACTGGCTGCTTAGGGGATTCAGGAATAGAGTGGAAATTATAATAACTCTGCTGCCATTCTGATCTAGCATAGCAATTTTTATGCATAAGGTCAAATGTTGTAACCCAAAGAGAGACCCACTACTGACAAGGAGCCAGAGGTACATCTGAATTGATGGCAGTTTGTTCAGAGATGCAGGCAAGGCCTTGGCAAGCCTCATTGTTGCATGGAGTTTTCAAAACCTAGATCTTGCACATCCTGATCTTCCTATGGAGGCCCAGAGTTTCTTTTGAAAGGCTTGTTAGATTCAGCAGGGTTTCCTCTGGTTCTTGCTGGTACAAGCAAAATGCAAACAAACGAAGGGCTGTCGTCAGATGGTTTTTACACAAATGACTCTGGCAGATTTTAGGAGCTACCTCAGATTCCCACAGTTCTTCATTGCTTTTGGCTCTAGAAACCTACCCAACAGCTGAGCTACCGTAAGCAGGGTACCAGAGCACCTGAGCCTGGGTGCTAATGAAATTTCCAGACTTATTTCACAGGGTCTAATAGTCTCACTCTGAATGTAACAAACTAAAAAAAAAAGAAACAGACTACCGAAGAACGAAAACAAACCAACAAAACCAAACCACCAAACAAACAACAACAAAAAAAAAGCCCACAAAGCCCCCCCCAACAAACAAGCAAATAACAAAAAACAAAATACAAAACAAAACAAAAACAAACAAACAAACAGAAGATAAAAATGTATGTAAAGTACACACAAAACACTAATCTCACCTATTTCTTCTAAGGAGACATCCTCTGCTGGTATGGTTTATACCTAGAAAGTACTGTAATTAACTGCATTAACCAGTTTAGTAAAATCCACACAGCTTTATTTGTGGATTTTCTCAGAAATTTATGAGGTCAAAGTGCTGATTTAGTTCACCTGTATAATATACAGTGGATAGGTATACTGTTTTGTTTACTCTTCTGTTCTACCAACCTTAAAGTAGATTTCAGGGAATTTAGGAACAGCCACGAAATGAGTTGCAGTGGCCATGCAAAGGCTATAGGGACCAGGTACCTTTTGATTGTAACAGGTTGTGATGGTATTATTGTTGTCATCCTATGTGTTTCTTTTCTTTCCAGAGAAAGTACTTGGAGATAGAGCAGTGGATGTAATGGTATCAGTTTCACAGGTGTGCATTTACGACAGCTGGTGTTTTGAGACTTTGTCAGATTTTTGTTTTCCTTCTTTTTTTTCCCCCTTAACATTTAGAAGAAGCTAAGCCAGTACAACTCTTGGTTTCAATGTGGTAAACTTCACAGTTTCCTAAATGCTTTCCTATACTCCTTGAGACATCTGTGTGTTTTCCAGAGAAAGGGAAAACTTTGCTTTTTTCTTCCTCCATTCAGACACAGCAGTGTTTGTGACAGGAGAGACGGTTAACAAGAATTGCAATGTGAAAACGTTCTCTAGAATGTAGTACTTTGGCATATGTTTCTGCTCACTGAGAGAAAAAGAAAGGAAAAAAAAAAAGAAGAAAAAGACTATGATGAAGAAAACAAGTACTTGTAAAATGACAATGTTTCCAATTTTAATCATAACAGTAAATATATAATTGTTACTTGTTCAACGTGGGCGAATACCGAAAAAGACTAAGTTGTTCCTTGCTCAGATTAGTCTGAAATGACTATGAAAACATTTAAAGAAAGCTTTCATCATCGCCCAAGGGTATTATATACAACAATGTTGTTGGACTAAATTATGGAGTATAAATCTGGCAACTTTATTCACAAAATGTACTTTAATGGGTATGAAAAGAGACGGAACTTGTGAAGGTAGTATGGAGCTATTTTATAAAATATAAATTAGTGAATTTTCCTCACATCAAGATTTTATTTTACTTACTTCTATATTACCACAGAGTATAGTGCCTTTCCGACTTTGAAAAAGTAGGAAAAATTAAAAACATTCGGCTTATTAGGCAGAAATATTTGGCAATTATGTAAGCCATATTTCAGGATATTGAAATAAGCAATGCTAAAAAAATTTGTGTATCTGAAGATTTATCCTCTCTACATGGATATTTTATATAAAGATTAAATTTCTTGTTAAAAAGGCATGTGCAATATCTCTTGCCTAGAATAGTCATGCAAGTGGCAAGTTGCATCCTTTGTTTTCACATTACTTATTTTTATTGGTATTAACTTTCATCATTTTGAACATATGTTTTTCAAACTGTGATATTTATGCATGGCTCTTTTACAGTTCAAGCCAAATCTTGGTTATGTATGCTGTAATTTATGTACTGTAAGCACAAACACTTGTGTTTGCATAATACTTTGAGTAATCCTGTATATTAAAGGATACCCTGGCAAAAAAAAAACACAACAAAAAAAACCAAAGAAAAAAAGAAGTGCCATCTAAAAATTCTTTTGAACAATATATTGGGCACTGGACAGACATCCTGTGCACATTTCTTTAATTTAACAGTGCTCTGTGAGTGTGTAGTCCTTAACCTGCATGAGTATTTAGAATAAATCATACTTTTTCTGCCTTTTAAGAATCTCTTTGTAGATGTTTAAGTGACCTAATCCTATTGAATTTTGTCTCCAAAAATTCCATCTAGTTTTTCTTCTGTCTTAAAATGTGAACATTACATCAGTATGATTTTAGCATATATATGCTACTTGTATGAATGCATTCTTCACATTATATGATTTTACAAATCAGAAATATAGTTTTCAAAATGTTTGCCACACTTGGACTGTTCCTGTTATAACTTAGGTGTACGCGTGACACTAATAACACAAGTTTGACTGCTGTGTCTGTGGTGGGCTGACCCCAGCTGTCAACTCAGACCCCATTCAGTCACTCACTTTACTCCTTCACAAGTAGACTGAGGAAGACAACTGGGATAAAAGTGACAAAAAATCATGAATTGAGATAAAGACCCTCTAGTAAGCAATGGGGAGGGGGAAGAAGAAAAGAAAATGTGATGCTAAAAGCAATCCCTCACCTCATCAATCCAATGCCCAGAGAGCCCCCTAGCAATGGTTACTCCCTCTCTGCTTTGTTGATGAGGATGTTGTATGGTGTGGGGTATATTTTGTCAACTGGGGTCAGCTGTCCTCACTGACCAAATCTCAACTCTATCAATCTCTTGCCCACCCCAGCCTACTCTCTGGGGCAGCACAATGGGAAACAGGGATGGCCTCGACACTGTGCATGCACAGTTCAGCAGTAGCTAAAACACAGGTGTGCCATCTGCACTTTCTTGCCACCAGTGAAAAACACGGCACCATACAGCTGTGAAGAAAATTAACTCCATCCCAGCCAGACCCAGCACAGTGTGTATGAAGAGAACACATTTTAGGAATTTGCATGACTGAAGACCCAATCCTTTAGCAAAATTAAAAATTATTTATTTCTTTCATTCATCATTGATAATTCTCTTTGTTTGCAACGACCTGAGCATGTACTCAGCTTAGTTAAGATGTCTTATTTCAAAATGTTTGCTGCTGTCTCATTATTTCTAACAGGAGTCAGAACATACCTGACAATAATCAGTGTCCCTCACAGAACACGTTAGCCAAAAGTCAAGGGCCATCTCTTGAATAATTTGATCTCCTCCTCTACTTGAGAGGAGGAAGCAGTAACACCAAGTCCCATCAAATAGTCTTAACTGCTGAAGAAGATGGGCCAAATTTCTTTATTCCCCTTAGAATTACTTAGAAGCCACAAATGCAAAGCCCAGGAGTGAAAACAACAGGGTAGCCTAGTGCTTAGGGTGAGCTTAGGGTGCTCACCTGAACTACTGGAACTGGAACGTAGCTTTTAGATAAACATGCAGTCTCAATTTTAAAAGCAGTCCGTGATGAAGATTTTACCATAGCCGTTGATATGTAGTTTTTTACTCTCAGGTAAAAATTTGCATTTTACTTCTAATAACTATGTCAGTTTCAAGATTAATAATTACATTTTGATATTCTGTAGAGTCAATGTCTGTATTTTTCTTTATGATGTTCAGTTGAATGATGTATTTGTAACAAGTCTATTTTTGTAATGCAAATAGACAATATGCTTTACAACAAGACGCTGAATTCCAGCTTTTGCTCTGGTCCTCTCCTTACTTGTGCCTCTCAAAATGTCACTAGCTCACAACTTACCAAATCAATTATTTCAGGACTAGAACTTTCCATGCTGAGCTCCATTACAGTAGTGCTCTCCAAGTAATAGCTCCATCATGGAGAATCACTGTAAGCTGACAGAAGAAAGTATTTCGTGCTGGCAGATTGATATCACCCTCCTGCAGGATGGAGGCTGAGACACAGAGCTTTGTTGGCGTAGGAGTACTGTAAACTGGGGATGTGCTGGCATAAGTAAACTGTTTAAACTGCGTATATACCTTCCATGTTACAGCTTAAAAAATTGTAACCGGAAAACTGTAATGTCAATTTGGTCTCAATCTTTCACTCCAGAAGAGAGATGTTTGTTTCCAAAACATATTCGTATGCTATTTTGGTAGCATATTTTCTTGTTTTATGGTGTATGTTGGGATGAAAAATGGAATACAAATATGACTGCTGTCCCCTTTTCTATTACACATAGGGGTGGTGGAAGTGACAACACAAGATTACTTCAAACTTTAATGAGAATCTTTGTAAGGGTTTTTGCTACCATTGCTAATCTTGTATTAAAAGAAAAAAGTGTTCAGCAAGGTAAGAATTCACCCTTATAATACTAGCCCAGGCTTTTGGCTTTTTGGGAAATGTCTGTCCCTGGTAGATAGGCCACTATTTCATATGGAACAGTTAAAATTGTGCTCCCTGGGACACGTCAATCACCAGTCATCCAGATCATATCATGCATCTTTCAGCAAGTTGTATAATAGAAAATTCCATGGAACTGATGCAAGCTAAACCAAAAATCTGCTTCAAGTAAGTGCTTCAGTTGCCAGGGGTTTATTTTTCTAAACTATTTGTAAAAGCAAAATTATATCCTTTAGCATTTTATCAGAGAAGTTACTAATGTCTTTTAAATTTGAAACCCAGTTTTATAAAAACATTTTTGAAGTATATGCTGTTCATTATTAAATGTGTCAAGCAAATGTTGGTTGAGATCAGTCAGTTCCAGATATTCTTGGAAATGACTTAACAGAATATTATTTTGATGCAGAACTCCATGAATTGCTTATTCCTTCCATCTGTAACAAGAACATTGAAATGAAGAAATATTGCTTAGCTCTTCTCTTCTGTTTTCATAGACAAAGCTTTCAGATTAAAATGTTAGGGTAGATGTTAGAAAGGTACAACTCATAAAACCATCAGATTTTTCCTCTCACCACATGCTCTTTGATTCCCGGTAGTGTGAAATTGCCTTTGTGTGTCTTTGGAAATACTGGTTTTGATGTTTGCAAAACCTCTGGAAACTCTGGACATTTGTGATCAAAACGTTACCAGTTGAATGCTTTCTAGGAATTCTCTGCAGATCATACTCAGGCTGTTTAAGTTCCACCTGAGGTATTATCTGCCTTTCACTGGCTTGATCCAATTTCCCTCCAAGGGCCATGATGTCAGCCTTTCAAAAGCCTTCAAAGTTGCTGTCTCCCTTACTGACTTACTACCAGGAATTAGATGACATTTAAGCACTTCAAATACTCACCATGAAAACATAGTATTTGGTATTCTAGTCTGGCCTTTGAATTTAAAGTACCTCTAGTGTATATTTTTATCTTTATGTACCTCAGCTCCCTGTCTTTTCTGTATATTAAGGACATTTGGCTACAAATTTGAAGAACATATTAGATACATATTGGGTACAAATTAGATCACACGTTAGATTTTTAAAATTGATAGGTTTAAGTGTACTTTGGTGAAAAGTATTTTTGCAAAACTGTATTTGTGAAGGTGTTTTAACAGTCATACAGTAGTTCTGCAGAACATAATTGTAGCAATTATAACAAACTATATGAAGTTTGCATTTTAAAGAAGTGTGGTGCTCCTTACACAGCTGAAGAAGCATGTGTGCTAGAGCATACATGTATTTTGAAGGCTGAATACAGTTTTGGCAAAGGTGATTAAAATAATTTTTGCTGATTCTTCGGTTTTTCCTTTTTCAGAGATCTCTTGAACGAGGTGTTCTTTATGGTATAATAATCACGCTCCATCTCCATCTAAACAGGTAGCAATACGTTGTGGGCAATGATGTATCCTGCTTGCATTTGGTCTGTTTGCATTTTGCCATTCAGCACTGGGCAGAGCTGTGCTGCTTCTGTCTGCACAGCACTGCTGGTGATACACAGAGACACTAACCCAAGTTACAAAAGCAGAGGATGAAAACTAGCCCCAGGGTAACCACTCACCCCTAATTCAAATTCCAGAGTTACTAGCTGCAGAAATACCATTTCAAGGTATCTCTGCTTGGTGTAGTATTTTATAGGACAGATATAGCTGGAATAAAACTCCACTGGAGAAAGTTAGCACATGCAATAAATAGAAGACAGCCCTAAGTCATTACAGCACCAGCACATCTCCTCTGCTTGCATTTATTTTGCTTATGAGCAAAATAGAGAATGTCATAATCAGATTGGTGTTTGCTGCTTGAGACCATGGTCTATTTGTTTCTGAAGGGAAGAAGACATATTTCCCTACACTGAAGATGATGGTGATAAATAATGGCCATAATTAATTTTTAAGTATTATAGAGTGCACTGATTTGCTCGGTATGCAGTAGGACCTATTTTGGCATAGGTCATGCGCACAGCTACAAGACAGATGGCTCCTATCCCCCAAAATTAAAAATGTAAGGGCCCTGAATTCATGCATCCTTTTGAAATGTCAGAGACTGGAATAATCATATTTTGTGTGCCTCCCCTGCAGGATGATTTGTGAATGCACATGAAAAGGCAAGCAAGGGTCAAGGTGAGAATTCATTACTTCGAGAGAAGTCAAAGGAGCACATATATTAGCATATGTATTCAAGTCATGAGAAAGACGTAATCTCCGGATACCTATGTTCTTATCTTCACACTGCTGTCCAAAGAGGCATGAGGTCCATGGGGCTGCTGGTTCTGCAGAACAGTAGAACAGATTAAAGTAATTCACCACCTACTAAGACAAATGGGATTTGAATTATTTTGACCAAATAAAATGAGGGGAGAGTGGAGAACTCCCAGTGGAATGTAGAAATGCAAAGGAGCTATGCTAGATTCAGAGCTCTTGACTGACATTGTGCATTAGGGGAGACAGGATGAGTTGTGAGAAAGGAGATAGCAGGAAGCAGGATGATTGCTGGCATTTAAAGAAAGCTACTTGACTTTTATCAGATGGGGGAAAAGATTACTTGGCACTTCTGTTGATTTTACTGAAGAGACATAGGAAACTTTAATTTTGAGGCTAAGAACTATGGGATACCTAATCAAAGTTTCAGAATAAATTTCACTTGGTCTAAAAAACTTAAATATGAGTAAGAGCATTTTTTTCTTTGTGCATCTTAGATTGGAGCAGAATTTTGATAGAAGCAATTTTGTGTAGCTTGCTAACATTGGCAATTAAAGACAAGAGCTGCTTCCCAAACTGGCTTAATCTGGCAAACCATCTCCCTGTAGTTGCTGACCCTTGCAGCAGGAAGTGTAAGCTACCTCTTTATAAAGCTGCTCAAGTCCAGGTTCTTCTGTAGGTAGAATTTGAAAGAGGGGACAGTCTGCTCCCTTGCGGTTCTCTTCACCTGCATTTCACCAGCTCACCTGAAACCACCTGATGTCAGCTGGGTGCATATTCCAGATCTGGCAACTTCATTCAACCAAACATCAAATAATAAACATGGAAAACTGTAGAGTTCAGAATACATTACAGTCTCAGTAAAGGAACTATGGGCATTTATGCAATCAAAACTGTTCCTCTACCCATGTTATCATTGAATTGTAAAGTGGCTTGAACTGGAGGGGACTTTAAAGATCATCTGGTTCCAATCTCCCTGCCATGGGCAGGGACACCTTCCACTAGACCAGGTTGCTCAAAGCCCCATCCAGCCTGGTCTTAAACACTTCCAGGGATGGGGCATTCACAACTTCTCTGTGAAACCAGAGTAGAAGGGCAGAATCAGCTTCCTTGACCTGCTGGCCACACTGCTTTTGATGCAGCCCAGGATACAACTGGCTTTCTTGGCTGAAAGTGCACATTGGTGGCTCAAGTACAACCTCTCATCCACCAGCAGCCCCAAGGCCTTTTCAGCCTGGCTGCTCTTCATCTGTTTCCCCCAGCCTGTATTGGTACCAGTGGTTGCCTCAACTCAGGTGCAGCACCTTGCACTTGGCCTTGTTGAACCTCATGAGTTTCACATGGGCCCACTTCTCAAGCCTCTCAAGGTCCCTCTTAATGGCATCCTGTCCCTCAGGTGACAGCCACACCACTGTACTTGATGTTGTCTGCAAACTTGCGGAGGATGTGCTCCATTGCACTGCCCATCTCACCAACAAAAATGTTAAACGGAGCCTGTCGCAATACTGGTGCCTGAGGTATGCCACTCGTCACTGGTCTCCTCTTGGACGTCGAGCCCTTGCCCACAACTCTTTGAGTGTGATCCTTATCCATCGAATGGTCCACCTGTCAAATCCATGTCTCCCTAGTTTAGAGACAAGGATGTTGTGCCGGACAGGGTCAAATGCTTTGCACAGGTCCAGGTAGGTGATGTTCACTGCACATCAACTGTCTGAGAAACAGCGTATACTTCAAGGCTTTACATGCATATACAGTATCATTGCAACACCTACGTAGCAAAAGCCCATTAAGAAAGTGAAGATTTAGCCATGTTGCCTGGACCTAAATGCAGTGGCTCAAATCGAGAGAAAAATCAGGATTCCTGCAGCAAATGACAGAACAGCAGCAAAGCCAATCACAGTCAGCTAGAGTAGCATGGAATGAATGGGTTACTTCTTGTGATAAAAAAATCAAACAGTTTAAATTTTGGTAATGACTGAATTTAGAAAACATCTCTCCATAGACATTTTGTTTTATGTATAGAGAGAAATACAAAGTTCAGTAAACAACATATCTGAGGTTTTACTGCAATTTCCAAGTGGACACTCATAAATAGAGCTGTGAGAAAAATATTTTCTCATCACAGGAATGGGATTAAATATTCAAAATGCAAAAGATGTTCGTGAATCAGCAATCCAAAAATATTCATTAAGTATATATCAACGCTTCTCTTTTTTTGTTATTTTTGTTGCTCTTTTGCATTATTTGTGGTTTCTTTCAATATGACCCAGTATAGTCCTAAAAAGAAAATACTTTTAAAATGAAAAAATACTTATCGGGGGGGATTTAAATGTCAAAACATTTTTCCAAAACATTTTATCAAAAAGGCCATCTTTATCTAAACAGATTTCCCTTTGACAAATTAACATTTTATAACAAAATACATCTACAGTGTAAAATTTCTTATCAAGTTTAATCACAGATCTACCAAACACCACCATCTTGTATGATTAAAGTTATTTTTTGAAGCACTGCATATAAATCTGTCTTTATGTCAATGAGAGCTAGATGCACACCACTGAATTCTCAGAATCCAGTGTGGAAAATTCATGTGAGAAGTAATGATACTAAAATACAGGGAGGTAATAGGCTTGCATGAAATTTCTTCTTGCCCCTCCAAAAAAATCATAATTAGTTTTCCATAATCCTAACCTTTGAATTGCAACAAGTCATTACAAAACTAATTATTTTTGAAGTCCCTGTGGAATTAAAAATCCTTTCTCAGCCTTCAGGTTCTAATACTTTGATATACAAAAAAGCATTGACATATTTTGTCTAGTGGTCACGTGACTTTTGCCTGACCACTTCTAACTTCATACTGGGAATGCTGCATGTGGAAAAGTCTGACAAACCTTGTCAAACTTTGTCATTATAGGAGAAGTTAACAGCCTTTTGTGTTATAGTGGGCTAACAGATGCTACTGGCCGAATTTCAAACTTTAGGTGAAATCTGATCTTGTTAAGAAAATGTATAAAAATAACCCTAAGTGACCACCAAGACTGAAGAGGAAGGGATCACACTAACATAGGCACCCCACCCTTCCCAATGAATGCTTCAGGGAAGTGATGACGTGCTGTAAAATGCACCCCTTGCTTCTGGAGAAAGGAGATTGGCACTGTCAACCCAAACCAAAGCAACATTGTAAGGACAAGCATAGTTTCAAGGAAAAGAGGTAAATAATAGTAGCTTATACTATATAGCATTTATAAGGAATGTTCCTTTTCATAGGAACATGTGGTGATGGAACAAGGGATAAAAGAGTTAAACTGAAAGAGAGCAGGTTTAGATTAATCACTGGGAGGAAATTCTTTACTGTGAGGATGATAAGACTCTGGAACAGGTTTCCCAGAGAAGCTGTGGACTCCTCATCCCTGGAGGTGTTTAAGACCAAGCTGGATGGGATTCTGAGTAACTTGGTCTAGTTGAAGGTTCTCTGCCCATGGCAGGAAGGTTAGAACTAGATGATATTTAAGGTCCCTTCCCACCCACACCATTCTATGATTCTGTGATTCTATGGCCAAGATGAATAAATTTAGAGATGACAGTATTTTATAGCCACTCTGCTTCTGAATTTTCTAATGACATAAAATGCTGTAATAACCATTTGTGTATCCATTGAACATGAAGAACCACATTATACCTCTGAATAAAAAGTTAGATTCCCAGATGTACATGAAAAATTTTGAATGCCCTAGACTGTTTTCTGAAGATGTCAGACTTACACAAGAAAATATGTCTCCCCAAATCCAATCAGTCTTTTAATTTCTCTGTAGTTACTTTAATGGAACAAGATTAAAAACCAGCCAAAGGAAATAACAACAAGGATGGTCAGCTTAGCATGGAAGGGAGTCTTGTTTACAAACTATAGCCAGCACCAATTCATTTCTGGCTTCAATTTCTGACCTCCATTTCAAAAGAAATTATTCACAAATGACAAATCTTATGAAGTCTGAGGATCTGGCAGGTTATCGATCTTGTAAGTATAATAACCATATATTTACTCAATCTGAAAGCTTCATTTGGCACTTCTAAAGTGCCAGGCAGATTTAGCAGCCAGATGCCTGTTTATTGAACTGATATATGCAAATAATATTTGTAAGTAGTAAATTGGGATTCTAAGATGGAGTCTGTAGAAAAAAGAGGCAAAAATATATTCTAGACTTGCATATACTTTTATTGCTTCAGAAACACCATAATCAAGACTATTGTCTCTAAACAAAAGCCTTTTTTTCTTTTTGCTTCCACAAATAATACACTGATGATCCATAAATGCCTTCTTTACTGGAAGCCCAAAAGGCTCTTAGACTGCAATAGTAAAACATGACTTTCTTGATTATCCTGTTATCCTTTTCAAATACAGTGATTTTTTTTTTTCCCCAAAGCAATCAAATGTTTTCAACTTTCTGAACATTTGCTATCCTAATAATTTTTTGTGGTTTATTCCACAGAAGTTTTAATTCCACCTCTAATTATAAAAAGTAACCCCTACTATGAACACCTATTATTCTGTTCACTTTGCCAATAAAAATGTGGAAAAAGATGGAGACTAATATATATATATATCAATCTATAACAGTAGATGCCATCTCTTCACCAATGCAAATATGTGGTGTAGCTTTTCCAGTAAACATGATACAAATCATTCCTATTTTTGAAGTAACCGAAATCAAACATTACCATTCATTCTCTTTTGCTATAGATAATTCGTTCTCTGGGAGCTATTGTTTATTTCCTCATTTAAAATCTAGTTAGTGTTTGCCAGAAGAAAGCATCATAGAGATTTTTTCTAACATTGACTGTTTCGTAGCAATCAGAAAAAGCCTTCAGTTTATTGCATACATTTTGATTTAAAAGTAAAGTCTCATTTAGTTAACAGCTTTATTTATCTTATTGGTGTCCCAAAGAAATCAATGACTGACAAGAATTTGAAGTTACAATGCAGTCAAACTGAAGTATCTTCAGCACAAATAAATTACCCATTACCACTGAAATACTTAATCTCATTGCTGAACACCTTTGAAATATTTAACATAGAATTAACAATAACTTTGTATTACAGAGGACCTGTGTAGCGTTCATCAAAGTCAGGCCTGAGAGCCTTTTGAAAGCAATTTTAGCTATGGGTCACTATTTGTTTTAATGGTATACTGAAAAAGAGTCAAAGATGTTTGACTTTTCTTTATGGTTGTGTTTGTAGTATCGTGTTCCTATTGTGTTAATTTAAACCAATAGGCTTTTGGTTCTGTGTTGCAAAGACCAGGGAGGTTTCTTCCTCTCCTTTCCCTCATACTTGATGGGAATTTTAGCGTTTGGAGTTTTTGCTTTAGGAAGTTGTGGAGTGGTTGATAGTGTATCAGCAGATGAATTGGAAGTTGAAACTTCTGGACTAAACATCTGTAATGCTTGGTAGTAGAAGGAGACTAGATGTATTGCATCAGACACTCTCTGGTTTGTCCATAACAATAAAACTGCCTTGAGGCCAGGTAACACACAGAACAGCCACCTTTGCATGACATTTCCCTTGACCAGGGATATCCTCTGGTGATGCTAAGTCATAACTGACGTGTTGTGTGAATGTGTTTTAATTCACTCTAAAGTGTCTGAGATGATGTGATAGCTGGTGAAACACAAAGTGAATTGTTTATGTCCTCAGGTGTGGCTAGAGAGTATGTGAAGTCATATAAGGCTTTAAAGCTCACTGAGGTAGTACTCTCAGACTGTGCAGGGTGGAGACAGAGAAATTCGATGAAGTCTCATATATGCTGCATTTTTGAGGAATCCCTGGAGTGAAATATGTCAAGCCTGATATGAGTTAACTGAGGTGGAAGCCACCAAGAAGTTAGGTAATGTGGATGATCAGGAGTCCAGCGCAGAAGCAATTCCCTGGCCTTCTGTTATGTGGGTGTAGATATATCCTGAATATCTTGAAAGATAAAAAAAGGCAAGTACAGGGATATGCAAAAGCATTTAAGTATTTTCAGGTGCCCAGCAATTATCAGGAAGCACATGAAATCCTCACCTAACTTGTAGATTTTCACATAAAACATTCTTCCCACTAAAGTAAGGTTTTTAATATGAGTGTAGATAAAAGTGTGGATTTGGGTCTGATAGAATCCACTGAAGTCTTATGTGATGTCATACTGAGAGTCACTGATATGTCTATGCATCCTGCCATGTGAGAACGGGTTGAGTTTAGATTGGTTAGAAAGGCAGCACAGGGAGCAGAGAGATAGGACCCTATTTCCTCTGTTAGCTGCATTTGCCTGTAGTTCCTAGCCATTTCTTTTGTTCCTTTTTTTTCTTTCTCCTGCAAAAGAACAACTTGATGAGTACATAGATTTGTTTAGTTGTATTTATGTATATGCGGGAAAATTAATTGCTGAACTCTTCACAAATACTAAAAAAAAGCCCAAACAACAACAACAACAAACACCAAAGAAAAGATGAGTTGAAGTAATTATTTGCATTCATTTTTTAAGATCCATGTACTATGGTCTTCTTCTTTGTAGGAATTAATCTACATGTAGAACAAGAGAATAAACCTGGTCTCTCAGTAAGATATCATTCACTAGCACAGTTTTTTTCTACTCTTCAGCATATTTCTTGTTGTTTTTCTCAAAAGCCTTCAAACACAGCCAAGAACCAAGTGGTTTGTTCATCCTCCATCCCATGACTGAAAGTGCATTCCCTAGAGGTACACTCTGTCTGGAGAATAATGCATATCCATTTGGGTGAGGTGAATGTACATACATTTGGTCATGTACGTGCTTGTTCCTTACCAGCACCAGATGTGTCTGTGATAAGACAGAGGCTATTTGCACTTTGCCTATGTAATGAATGCCTGAGATATCACATGATGAGGGAAAGGCTAAAGAACCTTTTTTTTTTTAATGTGAAGAAGAGTGGCCCCATCCCCGATTTGTATGTTAGCTTCCAGGGAATCTTCCTGTGCTCTGTTTCGTGATCCATGGCACATAGTCATCATGAAAGCTCTTCTGGTGTAGAAGACATACTCCCACAGGTAGCACACACCTCAGTCAGGCCTTCTAAGTGATTCTGATATCAGAGAAAACACAGATTCCTTGAACTGGGCGCAAGCCAAGGTCAAGCTGGGGGTAAGCCCAGGAATGGACATGATCAATGGACCAACATGTTCAAGGAAAACACTGCTGGTAAGCAGGTGGGATGATGGATGTTAAACTGTCTGCAGCTTTTACAGAGCATATATTCCCAGAAATAAGTAATCATATTAGAATTCAGTAGAATTCAGAAGACAAGTAGAATTCTCGTCTTCAACAAAACGAAATAGATTTAGGAAGCCATAAACAGCCATGTTCATGAGATCTCCACAGAAATGTGTTTGAAACGCAGTTGACTTTCTCAGAATATTCTCAGGAACAGGCTTTTTCACCTTCCACTCTAATTTTACTATAAAAGGAAGACCTTTCAATAACCTTGGAGAATGCACAAACCCAGGAAAATCAGCTCTAAACTTGGAAAGAACACACCACAGGACTTTTCACAGATTATGACACTGTACAGATGTTAAATAAAGGTTACCTGTTTGGATGAAAGTAGAAATTGCGAATATTAAATCGCGAGAGAAGATAACATTGTGGTGAAGATAATGGATTGAAACTCAGGAGAGATGGATTTAATTCATAGCTCTGATTTCTCGCCAATTTTATGACAATTACTTTTTCCCTCTTTGTTTTGTCTACACACTGGATAAGCTATTGCATTTTTCCTCTCTCTTGTCCATCTTCTCTGTTTAGATTATGACTTGTGCCACGTATATCTTCGATGAAAAATACATACTCTGTGAAATCTCTGCACAGACTCTTTGGTGACTCCAGTTCGTAGTTCTGCAAACCAAGAACGATCATGACCAGTCACCATGAAAACCAGAATCTGAGGATACGCAATGCAAAGAGAAGGAAAAGTGGCATTGAAATAAAGAGTGATAATCAGAATCCTTTCCAATGATATTGCATACCAGACAGAGAAAAACAATAAAGCTTTGACTTGTAATAGCAGCTGAACAGTCTGTCAGTGGTAAATTTATTGACCAGTGCTGTTAGACCTACTTTGATGGCTTTGAACAGTTACCAGAGGACTGACATTCTAAACAAGTCACTCCCTTTTTGTTTTAACCTCTCCCCACCACCCTCCAGTAATGAAGGGACAATACAAAGAGATATAAGAGCAAAAAAATTAGTAATTTTCCAAAGGAAACAGCAGTAGCTACAAAGATACAAAGCAAAATGCTTTAAAACAACAAAGGCAGAAATCTTTTCCCAGCCTCCTTGTCCCTAGGACAAAAAGAAAGTGGTGGCTGCCACATGGTTTCCCCAGACAAAGAAAAAATGGCTGAGAGGCTCCTCCCTGCCTCTGGATCATGCAGTCAGAAAAAGGAAAAAAAAGAAATGATATGGCAAATGAGTTTCTGTGGTTTAACACCCTCCCTCAGCCAGAAAACAATGGAGAACAGGGGCAAATGAAGACTTGGAACAACATTTCATCCAAAATGAGTTCTGCTGCCAAAAATGCTGACTCTGGTGGCAGGAGCGGTGGCAAAGTGGCAACTTCAGGTTTGCTTCAGCTCCCGGCTGCAAATGTGGTGGCAAAGTGATAGCAGGGCAGTGACTCTGGAGCTGGGCCACGACTCTGACAGGGGCAGCTCCTTCTCCCTTCCTGGGCAAAACAACAATGGCCACCCTTCTGCTTCCAACCCGCAGCTTTGAAAGGGGGCCCATCCATTCTTTTCTGCAACTCAGGTAAGGAAAAAACAGTTCTGCCTCCCCTGCTTAAGGAGGCAGTCCATCAAAGCATGACAAAATGGGATAGAAATACATAATTGATCACACTCACATAATGGCAAACCCCACGTCCCTTCCCTATAACTAGGACACCTACTGGAACACCCTAAACCTGTAACCCTTATTAAAGCAGAGATACTGATAAACGTGAGGGAGTCAATAGTAATTACATCTTTTACATTACATCTTTGTAATTCCTACACTTCATTATCATCATCCATCATTGTTAGGTAGTTGCTAAGCAGTCTGGACATGAACTGACTCTCCTGAATTTTCAATCAGCATTCAAATGTTGTATTGCTCAAGTAGTTATCTTCCCCCCCACAACTTCCATGCATTGATCGGCTCTGATCCTAGCTATGTGTATTGCTTCAAACCTTAAGTCTTTCTTTCAGCTGCTATTGAGTTACTACTAGCAGTGAGACACAAATGTACAGTTCATTTGTTTCATTCTTTCACAGTCACTCAAATTCAGCTTAGTATTTTGGTTATTATCTCTCTGATTAGTATGTCAATTGCATACACATGTAAAGCTATACAACCTTTACTGATTGATAACAGAAAGTGTGTATTCAGGGAATACCCTGTTTTGCAGGGGAAAAAAAAGGTTTAGTATCTGCCCCAAGAGCTCAAAATCCAAAAATATTACAGGATGGCTTTTCTTTGTCTTCAGTGGTCTGGCCCCAAGAGATCCATATCTGTAAAATTAATAAGCCTGTTGCTCTATTGTACTGTCAAAAAGAGAAAATAATTGATGCATTTGAGCTCTTTTATTTTTAGCTTGACACAAAGCTATGTTAGGTATAATCCCATTTTTCAGAGTGAATGAAATCTTGTGTTATCCGAAAAGTTCAAGCTGCTGTGTCAGTGATGGAGCTTGGCTTGTTTAGCTTGACAGATGCTGTTCTGGATCAAAAGACACTGATGTAAACAATTATGCATCTTCAAGGTCAGGAAAAGTTTAGGGAAGAAATGATCTTGGTATGATGTAGGATAGAAGGAAGAAGCATGTTAAATGTATAGATTACTATAACCATCTGAAACAGTACAGCAGCTATCTGTCATTTGAACCATACAGTCAGGTGTTCCTCCTAGTATTTCTTTTACAAGAATTATCTCTTCAAGACTTTCTCTTGGCTATTTTACTAATAGTTAACTTTTGTCTTTCCCTCCCTTTCTATTTATTTGTATTCTAAGCAAAGCTTAATTATGTGGAAGAGCAGAATGTCAATTTTTGTTTTTTTTCTGGTTTTCATTGCTGTGTCTGGAACAGCACCTAATGGGCATGAAGATACCAGTCGGTATCTGACTGGAGGCTGGAAAGACAGGCAAAGGCTGTGGCAGACATGTGGATCTCTAAGCAAATAATAATTTTATTGAATATTATCACTGCAGAAGAAAGGAGGGAACAACTGCAGACCACCTTTATAGTCTCCTTACAAGTCTTTACACTCAAATATTTTAATAGATAGGTATCCAACTCTCTGACTCTCATAAAACAAATGGAAAATTGGCATAAATGTTCCTATTCAACCAAATGAAAGCAGCATTACTGGGACAAAAAGCACTGAATGCAGTCAGTCCAACTCTGTTACATCCGAGAAATCTTTCTTGATTATGAAATATTTAGTTCCAAAGCAGAGATTTCTCTATTTCAAACAGGCTAATAACTCTGAAGACATTTTACAGATTATCACACAAGTGTCTAGTTGCTTCTAGCAACTAGAAGCAATAGTTTTCTTTCTTCCCAAAAGTGAGAAACACGCTAGTTTTTCCCTACTCTAAATTGTAGTTCAGTCTGCTACAAATATTGCAGAAACAGAAAATTTGACATTTACAACTACTGGCTGCAATTTGTAATCTGTTGCAGAATTGTGAAGTCACTGAAATGACATTTCTTTGAATGTCACAGTAGTGTTGGCGGAATTAATGACACTATAATAAATAAACGAATTAATAGTATGATTATTGAATACTACCCAGACTCAGTGGTTTAGGTATTACATAGAATAAAGTGATACTGCACAATTCTATAATCTAGTAAATCATCTGGGGCTGATGATCAAAATTTGTCTTTTGCTGGTGAGCATGTTGTGCTGAATAGCTGTACACCTAAGCAGAAATTTGAAAAATATCAAAACACCTAATGATTTTTCATATGTAAATTTTATTACCGGCATCAGCACCAACTACAAATAAAACATTAACTGTCTTCAGAATGTTCACAGAAGTGGTAATATGTTTCCTTAATTTTTAGCTAGAAAGAAAGCCTCTACTACTAGTGCTTAATTAGGAAGTCCACTGAAAGTTAAATTTTTTTCCATCATACAAGTTAAACCACTGGCTTTTATGATAAATAATTAGCATACTCTTCAGGTTAAAGAAGAGCTCAAAATTTATTTTGCAATCAATTGACATCTCAATGATTAAACATGAACCAAAAAAATATCACAGTCAGTAGCATCCACTCTGTATTAATCAAAAAGTTATTAGATTAAATTTGCTGTATTTTTCTAACAATTTCTATTTTCAGAGGACCAAAATTTTTCATTTTCCTCTGAATGCATAACGGCTCTACAGAAGAGATCAAAGGAGAGTTAGACATTTTGTTCTTCACAGTAAGGTCACCTGAAGAGGAAGGAAGAGCTTATTTGGAATTTGTATGGAAAAAAGCCCCTTTTTTTTTTTTCCTGCTAACACAACTGTCAGGGAAATACGGTTCCTAACTACTGGTTTGAGCTTTCTGCTGGCTCATAGAAGCACTTTAATTGGTGGATGGTATTCATATTTTCAAGGGCTTTTGTGCAACTTTAAACAATACTAACATTCTTAGCCTGATTTCTAAAGAATCAGACTTACCTGACCACTGTCTGGTTGTTATTAACTTCTGAACATGAACTCATTGTTTAGCTGGATTTGAGTTAAAAGCAGAGGACTCTAGCCATCTGTAGGACTTACAGGTATGTTCTGAGAAGAGAAAGGATACAGTCCTCACTAAAAGAAAGGCTGTTGACTGAGAACATGCATTGCTATACAGGTGCGAAACTATGTGGGAAAACAATGTAAATGCTTTAAACAGGAAGTAAAATATTTTATCAGAACTTCTATCAACCCTAAGATTCAAATACACAAAAAAACCAAAAATGTCTGGTCAATTTTGTCACTCTCACTACTGTTTTTGAAGATTTTCCTCTCAGTTCTGTTAGAATGAAAGCTGAGACAGTGGGGCTCAATGATATAGCAAATGGTGAGCTTCATAAAAAATATATAGATGTGGAATCTCAGGTTCCACAAAGCGCTAGCAATTGTCTCATATATTTACTCCTTAAGTATCAAATCTGTTTAATCCTCTGCTTGATCTCCCTTAGTGCAATAGCTTCCATGGGTTATGAAAGAGGGAGGTTAAGATTCCAAGGTGGTGCCAAGCTTCAGTGTCCAACAGTTCGACTGATTGTGAAATGCTAAGTACTAGAACAAAGGAGCCTCCTTCCAGAAGTTTTCCCTTCTCCTGCTGCTTGTAGAAAGGGTTAGAGGAGGATCCATGAAACATATTTCAACCACTGGAGAGCTCTAGAGGTCAAGAAATTGACTTTTTGCCTCTTCCTACAAACCTTTGAAAGCATTGCATGGAGAATTTACACAAAAGTTATTCTTCAAGGGGAGACATCTTTATCATTTATTATCTCAGTTTGAATTCCAATGGATAGTCAAAGTAATGAAAATTCCATTGCAGTCACAAGTTTTCCTGGAAAAGAATTAAGACTGGAGTTAATGTAATTTGGTCTAAGAGTCCTTGAGAAAATCAGAAAAATGAGTACATCCATACCTTGTAAACATAATTTTAAACCTCCAAAATGTTAATGTGAATGCAAATAATAATTTTTTTCCTCAGGAATAGAAAATGTATCTGAACTTCATGCCAGAAATCTCATGTTGCTAAGGTTTTATTGTCTGAAATGCAGAACTCAAGGCTATTAATTTTCTTAAAGATATTGCTGGCTGGAGCCTAAAGTGTCAGGGATTAATACCACAGTCACTATTCTGTTAAACAAGAACAGCAGCAGTGAAAGGGATTAAGAAGTGACTGAAAATAAAACCAATGAGAAGAGCACAGCTCTAGTCGTTCTCAGTTACCAAGAAATAACAGTGTGCTGGTTCTTTAGAAGCAAAGAATCAGCACTGTTACAGATTCAAGTTTGTTTCAGTATTCATGTGACCTAGCAAACTTTCCAAACTTTCTGTGCTGACCAAATAGAAGCTAAAGATAGTGTTATGATACAAATGAAGGTAGTTACAAGCTTTTAGATAGAGAAGGTAGTTTAGCTGAATCTGTATGAAAAGGCTTCATAGAAATACTGCAGTGCCCCACTTAGCACTCCAGAGCATCAAAGCACTATGTAAATATTAACTAAATGTTAGTTGCAGTTCCTTCAATCGGTCAGACAAAAAATAACATCTCCCTCCCATGTAGATGCTTTAGAGTTGCAGTTTCACTTATCACATGCGAGGCATTGAAGAGAGCAAGTCATTTTGTCATTCAGATTACATCAGGAGACCCTGCATCCATCATACCATACCATGTGAAATATCATTTGGCTAGGACAGAACATGTGATATGTAAGAACAGGTTAAAATAAATTAAAAAAGATTGTTGAATGACCTAATTTGCATAAGCAGGTTTTTTTTTTTCCCAGTATTTACTATTTCTATATTTGTTATTTACATGTGTTAATTCTTTTTTAGACCTACCACCTGTTTCAGTTATGCTGCTTTAAGATCTCCGGTGATATGAGAAAGTCCTGTACAAAGAAAGTGACTTTGAGGCTTAGCACCACAAAAAACGGGTTTGAAAGTACACCTGCAATCCAGTCTGCTTAGCCATATGATGTGAAGCAAAAGGGGACAGTTTCACCTAAAAGCCTCCGAAAACAAGCACCCTACCTAGTCAAGAGAATGAGAAGGATCTCTCTGATATGTGCAGAGGGAGAATACCACTTACCTATTTTAAGCATCCGTTTTTCTCAGACAGTCTACAGGGCACAGTATTTGTGTAGTGATGATGAGCGTCTTTGGCATAATAGCCTAGGATCACAGCCCTGGTTCAGAAGGTAAAAGACACAGAGCTCTCCTTCCAGCTCCCAGACACTTCTTGTCTTCATCCACTGAGAGTGTGAAGTCACATGTTTGAAGCTTAGAGGGAGTTGCACTTTGAGCTTCGTTGCCCTTGTCCAAGTCTGTGGCCTAAAATCTGCATGAAGTTTCCATTTCTCTCTTTATGGCACCTTGGAGATTTTTCTTCCTCACTGTGCAATATTACAGGTTCACCAGGAGGTGGGAATGTCCTTCCCTATGGAGGATATCCCACAGCTACATCTCAGAGGCTCTCCTGAGATGTTTTAGCCATGGCAGCAGCTGCTCTCAGACTGAGAAAAGGACATGAATTTGGATCTTAAGAAATTCACTGTGCATGTGGGAAGCACCTCCATAACACAGTGTATAGAACATGTATTATTTACACATAAAAGTGCAGACTGATTGCACAGAGTGTGAAGAAAGGCCAGCATGTCCCAGATAAATTCAACCTACTGCATATCTGCTGTGCTTTGGGACTGTGGCCAGTTGTTTTCTGGACACCAGGGATGCTGTGTGGATCCGCAGCATTTGGTCCTCCTCTGAGTTTATTGTTGCCTAGAAATCATAGGCAAATTTACCTCACTTTGCAGTGTTAACAAGGAGAAGGTCCTTAGGCAACCTGATAAATCTGGATGTGAGTATATTTTTGTAGTTCTTGGTCACGTCTGGTTTTCACTTTTCTCCTCCAGATATCAAAGTCTGAACTAAGTGCCAATATTTTTGCTTTCACTAAGAAACAAATTGAAACCTATATTCATCCCAATTAGCCAGGTTGGACTGAAGTCACTGAGGCTAACACACTACTCAAAGAGGTATTCCAAATCTCTGCTGATTAGCTGAAGTTGAGTTAAAACTTTTTGTCATGAGACAATAACAGTAAGGATTTCTATTGTGCAAGGTGGAAGCACTCTTACTCCTGGACTTTCGAGCAGATTCCAAGATTCAGAGACTCTCTCAAATGTAGCAGTGCCCTGCACAATTCTAAAAGGAGATAAATATACTCAGAAACTGTGCAGAATTTATGCATAGTAAGAGCACTGTAAGGATTCAGTCCCTTTCCAGCTAAGGAGAGGGTTCTGCACCTGGTCTATAACTTCTGTGTTAACCTAAATTTCTTTCCTCTCACTGTTGCCTTCATCCCTTATGGGAATACAGGTCTGGGATAACAGGAAGGTGAAAGAGTAATGCAACAGCAAAAATGAGTCTCTCAGTGCATCATAGAATCCCTTTCTAACCTCAACCCCTTTCTAAGATGCATTTCCAGTTTGTCATAGTTAGGTCTAGCAGATGAAATTAATCTTTGTCAGGTCTGAAGTTTTTTCTTTATATGCTAACAAATAAGACTTACATTGTCAGTAGATTCATGTATCCTAAACTTTCATGGTCTTTTTAAGAGTGCAGATGGTTCAAAAGGAGTGTGGAGCATGCCCATAATGTCATCTGGTGGGACACACCAGAACAAGCTACAGGACACAAGGTCTTTGTTTCAGAAATGAAGAGGACCAAGAATCCCTCATCTATCTTGAGAGAAGGGAAAAACCAGTTGAGTGACATCAAAACTGACAAAGGCACATCAAAAATCAGGAGAAAAAAAAGCAAAGCCTTTAAAGATCTAACAGTCTCCTGCACACACTACCAAACTTAGAGCTACCAATCCAGCTCCGATTCAACTATCTTTAACTTACTCCTTTTACCTTAAACAATGCAATAAAGCAGGTGAAGAGGGTTTTTTTAGGTGATAGCTGTAACAGCAGGATCTGCTTGTGCAGTATAATATGAGCTGCATTCAAAGACTGTATAATGACAATATGGCTCTCTGCTTTTGTCCTTTGGACTTTGGATAGCTACAGTTTTCTTTCTGTAAATATAGAAAAAAAAAGGAAACTGATGTTCAGCAGCCAGTAGAAGTCTAACAGAATTCTTCAAAGAAAAATTTTATGTGTTTTTTCATTAATTTTTTAACACTGAGATGTAAAAATCACTGTATATTTCCATCTAGTTCAGATGAGTTGCAATTCTCCTATTGTTAATGACATAGTTGAAGCATCAGGGAAAACATCTTGTCTGACATTTATATTGAGTATATTTTCCATTTGTCTTCTAATAAATGCATGGCACTTCGAGTTACAGCCACACCATTATGGATGATAGTTATAGAAACAAGTATATCTGAAATTTAAAATTATAGTCTTAGTAGATCACTAAATTTAAACTATATTTGAGCATAATTGGAAGCTCTCAAGGTTGTCTCAGATTTTCATGGAATTAATTCTATGAGTTCGTAGGTCAAAGTTCTTGGTGTAAAAGTAGGATTACTTTCACTATGTTTTAGGTTTCCCCCTGTAAGGAGATGTGAAAGAATACTGTTTCTACATAGCATTGAAAATTTACTTAACAGCAACAGCTCTAAAAGAGCCATCCTTAGATCTGCGAAATGATACATTTACTGATCTGCAATCTGCTAGAGTGTAGAGAAATTCAATCTCTTTTAATTTAAAGCTCCATCCTCTTTAGTTTAAAGGCTCACATCTGGGACTGGATTTGATCTTTTGACTTTCACAGTGGAGCTGACAGTTATCGCATGGATTTCTAGAGGTTTCCCTGTGATTCTTTTAGGTTGACAGGGCACAGCTGTCAGCTACGAACAACAAGGTGCCAGAAAACCCTCATGTCTTCACCTAACACTTGACCTCAAGGACCTGGCTTCCCAAGTGTTCTGAATGCAACTGCTGACACTGCATCTGCAGTTGCTATTTTTAATCACTGTAGATAGTGTGAGGAAACCATCCTTTAGATCTTTTAAGGGGAATTACTGATCTACTGGATGTCATTCCTTCATGTCCTGTCTCCCATTCCCCTTCACGTTTTTGGAAACCTCCTACTAAAAAGGCCATCTCATCACTACAGTATCTCATTAATGATGAGAAATGCAGCAATTCTATGAAGTTATACATATTCCTTCAGGAGTATTTACTCTTAATTACAAGGGCTTAAAGAGAAAAGATTGAGATTCAATCCTTCTCACTTAGACTGTTAACGGTTCTTCCACTTATTTTTTTGCTGTTTACTTTTCTGGCTTATACTGTTACCATTTATTATTTATCTCACTATATTGCTTGATTCGACAAGGCGAATTAAGGTGCTGTTTATTAAAAAGATGTTGTACATAATAAAATACCCAAACATCATGTCATTGCTTGACAGAACTTTTAAATTAAATGCCTCAGAAAAATACAGTTGCATAGTTAGTGAGTTACTTAAGTGGTCTAAGCATGTTTACACGGAAACAGAGCATGCCTGAAAGGAACTTCTAATTTTAAAATTCAATTTTAAAATTTAAAAACCTGGCTTTGCACAAGAGTGAAGTATCTTCAAGAGCACAAATCTACCATGAAATACAATAACTGTTTTCTCTGAAACAATGCAGACAGCATTTTAAATGCAGATTTTTAATGATTTATGTGAGAAACTTCAGCCCTGGGAATTGCAATATGATTTCAATAGCAGGACGGAAACTGGAACAATCCTTATCTTACTGTTTAAACAGAAGTGCATCTTTATGAAACCATCAGAGCCACTCCATTTGGCTATGGCACCAGTATTTTGTCTGAGCATCACAGAATCTCTTTCAATGGCAGAACTTTCCGATCCCATTCCATATTTCTCTGGTAGGTTGAGTATTCTGATTGGAGGAGTAGGAGTACTTTAATCTCTTTCTAATCCTTAATGTTCTCCAAGGGCCTGACCCTGCTGTGAAAATAAAAGGGCCCACTGCTTTTGTGACTTAGGTGGTTTTACGAGAGGTTTTATGGGCTCATAAATACACACTCCCACTTTACAGTGTCTTACACTGAATTACATGAATCTGTGTGCATATGCTTCCTGTCTGCTTGATTTTGTAAGTTTGCTTTGTGGTGCTTTTCTCCTCAGCTAAGCATTTACACAGGCCACTCTAATGGTGTCCATTGCCATTATTTTCAACCTTGATGGAGTTTATCTATGCGTGGTATTACTGACTTCAGTGCTGTCACCTGAACGAGGTGGCATCTTTTCAAACCACTTGTTTGGTAAAACTGACTTTAACACTTGCAGTTTTGAAGACTTCTGGAAGTTTGAGTAAGCAACTAAAAGAACTGATTTAGTGAAGTTAATTAATCAGAAAAGAAATATGTTTGGATACAAAATGAAGGGCCTGGGAATTAGCATTGTAGAAGCAGGACAGGGTTCAGTGATACAATATTGCCAGCAGCCAGGGATCTCAGCAATGAAACGCGGCAGTAGATGGAGGAAATAACATGATATTGCCAGGGTACTGAACTTGCTACACAAGAAATAATGAATCTGCTGTGACTGTTGTAAGCTCAAGGCAATATGGTTCTGCTCTCATTTATTCCAAGAGTTAACTCAGCTCCTTCAGCAGCAGCTGTGTGTATGCCTGAACGAAAGGAGATGGTATGTGTAAAAGATGTGCACTGCCTATTTTAACCTACTATATTCCCTGCCCTCCCAACTGTAGTCACAGCACAGCCAAAATAGAGCCTGTCTACTTCTCTTTGAAAACATGCTAATGGCTCCCTATTTAAAATCTCATTTATTAGCATGACATGTTGAGGGTTACAAGGATTTCACTTGAGACAGGACTGTAATAGTCTGGAGAAGATTTAATGAAATAATGAGATGAACCAATTTTCTGAAACTGTATATACGGCTACTATCCACCTTAAAGAAGTTGAATTGATTCTTTCATACCAGCTCTAGCTATATTCTTTCATTGTACGTGGTACAACCTTTTCCCCCATTCTTGAAGTTCTAAAAACAGTGAAGCAAATTTTATCCTTAATTCACAAAGATGTCAAATCTGGAGGAAAGGTTGACTGCTCCTCTAAATGATGCCACAGCAGATCCAAAGCCAACTAAAAATGTTGCTGCAGAAATGTTCCTCTATCCCATATTTCTGTTTTGGTTTCCTTACTCTAAGGAGAAAGCTGAGATAGAAGGTAGCTAATTTATGTGCAGGGGCATCCCTCCTTACAGGAAGTATTCATCTGAAGAAAACGTGTGGTACAAATAAAGTACTAATGGAAAAGACAACATGAGCCAAAAGTTCTATTGTAGAGTTAAGGGGAGACTCTAAAGTTGCATATAAAGTACTTGAACTAACCATATGGGGGAAGAAGGGTCCTGGGTTTGGTTTAGGCAACCTACACTCTAATTTAATCCAGATGCATTGGCAGTAAATTTACAAACCTGTAAAAAAAAAAAGAAAAAGACCTAGGTGATGCAAATGTGCACATTGTAAAGATAAAGTCATGTACAGCACTGACAAAATTATATCTAGCATGCAATGATTGTGAAAAAGAAAAAGTATTGAACTTATTGTTATCAGGGGTGAGTGCTGATCTCCAGATTCTCAAATCCAGTCAGGAACTCTGCTTTTGGGGATTAAATGTTAATTTTTCTCCAGATGGTCTTTCCATTACACAGAAAAATATTTAAAAATAAGAATTGTTATCCTGCTTTAGATGACTGAAATGCAGCATTGACAGAGATGTAAGATGTGGGAAAGCAATATTTGTTTGCCACTGAAGTGTTTCCATAAAGTATTTAAAAAGGGAGGGGATAAGAAAATTTGTTGCTTTTATTGATAAATTAAAGGAAGCAGAAAATAATCCATCAGTGGCCTGATCCACACCACAAAAATTCCAGGAGTTTTTTAGTCACTCTGGCAGTGCAGCCAGTAAATCCCTCTTAAAGCTGGCCAGCTGAAGGGAGCTACTCTAAATCTCAGATTCTGTGGTTTGCAATTGCCAAGTAACTAATTCCACTCTCAGTTTTGGGTAGCTCTTTTGGACCATGTTCAAGGTATGAAGAACAGTATGAAAGCCAGTGGTTACAGAGAGAAAAACTGGTATCACAGTGTGGTGTTATGAATTTCCACTTTGGTTTTCAGTGCCTAGTGAAGCTGTTTGCTATGAGTGCCTGCTCAAGGGACAGAGAGATGCTCTTCAAAGGCCTCCTGTGGGGATTCAATCCACCTCAGCCATTAGGCTTGTTAGTTACAAAGTGGCTCCCCAGTAGCGTGTTTGGGTGTGTGAGAAGGGTTTTACAGAGAAGAGAGTATAGGAATAGCTTTCACTGGTTTGATGGGCAGGTGAACTGCTGCCTGCCCAGGTGGGGATGGCTGGCATGTGCCTGACTCCATGCAATGCTCTCCCAGAACAGTTCCTGGACAGTGCCACGCTTGTAACTCTCTTTCCAGTGTACCTGGCGTTGGTATATTCCACTCATAGACAATCCCAGTGATTAAAAATTGCCATTCCTAATGTATAAAGGAATTACTCATGTCAAAAGATGATTCGCCACTATAGAGGAGTGAACTGTATTGTATATCCGAGGAGGAGAAAGTTCTCTGTTACTGGTTCCTGTTCCAAGGAAAACAAGTGTTCTGTTGCTTGAAAAACTTAGAGGTGGAAATAAAAATATTTCCGCTTATTCTGGGTTCAAGGATCCAGTTGTTCTTAGGGTTAGGAAAAGACTTCCATTTAGTAAGTATCCATCATATGAGAGTGCAGCTGTCATGTACTTATTACTTGTAACACTATTTCCTTTTTTAACAGAACAACATATGGGCTAAGTTCACGAAAAAATGATAATTTTTCTACTCTAATTTCATGACTAGGCCCCCCCATTGTAATTTATGTCAGAAGCAGAAGATACTATAGAAATCATATTATCTATGTTTTACTGGTGTTATTTTTACTGGACAGAAACCAAAGACAATGCTAAATACACGTGTCTGTGATCAGGAATCGCACAGATGGGTTGTGTCCTCTTGATCCTATTGGATCTTTCAGTTCTTAGGTTTAGGATGCTTAAAAATGAGTTTCTTCCCACATGGGTGGGAAGAGAGAAAAGTTTCTTCTCAGCCCTACTTTCTGTCAGCAGTTTATTCTTAATACCTGCAATGTGTGACTAAATGATTAAGGATTTTAGTCACTAGTACGACATACAAATCTAGGGAAGACTTATATAAATGAGGATGAAAACTTCTGAAAAATACTGGTCTTACCTCATATGGCTAAGCAAAAGGTCACACTTGCTATTCTTAAACCACCAGAATATTCCAGATGAGAAAGATGAGAACAGGAAAGTCATACTTAAAAACAAATGTAGTGTTGCTAAGTGTCTAGAGATAATTTACATACACACAGCTGTTAGGACCAGTACCTATATATACAATTGGCTCTGAAAGGTCTCTCACATTTCATCTTTTCATGCAAATTTTTCAATACTGGAGGATAGTGATTCTGGAATTCTCAATTATGAGAGCGGAAATTACTTTTATACTTTACCTCTCAGAGCCAGGTCATAATGCAAATTTTCTTTGAAGTTACTTGTTCCCTTAACAAATTAAATTAATTACATTTGTTTCAGGCTATCATGTCAGCCGTGTGTAGACAAGGTGTATACATAAGGCTTAGAACTGTCCTTTACTTTCCGACAGATATGAAATTTAGATTCTCTCTCCCACACAGGAAGGTCAAAGGTAGGTCATTTTCATATGACACGTAATTTGTGAGGGGAAAACATTATGCTATTTCATATGCTGCCATCAGTGACAACATTATTTTAGTTAATTCCCATAAGCTGCAAAGTGTGATTTCAGTACCTGTTGCAGGCAGCAGAAACAAATTTAAAAAAAAAAAATCTTGTGCAACCGTAACTGTGTGTTTTCTACATTGTGAAATTTTGCAGTAAATTAGCTGCTTTGCTTTTTCGGTGTGGAAAGGATAGAGCGAAAGGGCAGCATATCAGTTTAACTTAGCCAGGACTAAAACTGTGCCAGGTGTATAGATGATACATTTACTTGGCATTACACTGCAGCAACATCAGAGGATAGGAGCCACCATCACTAATTTAGGAACACAGGTGCATGTATTCCTTACAATTTTATTCAGCCACCTGCTATAGGTACTTCATCTAAGAGACAAGAAGTAGTTCAGCCACTACCAGACAATGTAGAAAGGAATTCACACAAGGTGAATAGCTCTTGTGGGATTCCTTTCCTGTATGTATGCATTGTAGGATATCCTGCAGTAGGATATCTTGCCTGACCTTTGGGTGTTTCTCCTGAAAACTGCAGGTCTCCTGTAAGCCTTGTGTCCCATCTACCAGTGCTGCATAGATGTGATGGATAAGCTTCACAAATGGTGTGAGGTGCCCCCATTTAGGTAACCATGTCCTTCCCATAAGGTGGGACTGATCTCTGTATTGCAGACACGGAAGTATCTTGCAAGGTGGGCTTAGTCTCAGGTTGTAGATGTCCACATGTGAGCGAGATGTCTAAGCTCCTGCTGCACTTGATACAGGCCTGAGATTTAGTTAATTCTTCCAAACAGAAGTTGCTATTTCCACATGCATAGTGTGGATATCAGTTTGTACAGGATATTCATGCCTGCTTGAAATATCTGCCAGAGGCCAAGTGGGATAGCCTTGGCACCTCAGATGTCCTAGCTACCTACTTATGTGCAATAGAACTCTTAATCTCCATTGATTATAATGGGAACTCAGACATTTAATTCACAAGTAGATACTCACATACCGTTACCTAAATGTGTCATGCTCAGCTGTGGATTTTTCTGCTCTGGCTTCTGTGGGGTAATGAGTGGAGAGCTGTTTTTCTCTTAAAAAGTGATGTTCTGCTTACCTGAAAAGCAAGCATATGTCTGGCACCGGGTTCTTATTTACTGCTGAAGATCTTCTCCTTGCAGAAAAATTTAAGGGAAATTCCTTTTCAGTACTGGATTTACCCTTGACTCAGATGTTGTTTAGTGACCGACACATGGAAAGGTACAAAAATAGTCTTTTAGTTTAATGACTGGCATTTCAATAATTACTATTGATTCACAGCAAATATTTGGTGGGAAAGCAATTTTGTTTGCTTTACTGATTTTACTCACTTCTATCCATTTAGCTACTTCTATTTCAATGCTTTCTTGTTTTGACATCCAAGGATTTACTTTTTACAGTGACTCAAAAAATGTAGTACTGTCACCTGTCTATAGAATTCGTCAAATGAGTATCACCAAATATCCTTTTCACTTGTTAGGCCAGTAAGTATTTCATTATCTCATCATAAATGGTCAGTCCTTACTCCAGCAACAGTGGAATGACAAGTTTATTTTAATGGCAAATATTTTATCTATTCCTTTTGTGTAACTAATGCAATGTAGAGTGCTTCAGTACAGACTTTTTCCGTGGGGATACTGATGGCATGTCTTTAAGTTGAAGCACTGGTCTTAGAAAGGGACTTAATCACAGAGCTACCACATCAACCACTTGCCTTCCCCTTGAAATTAAACATTCGAGTCCAATCGTGTAGTTTCTGTTGATGTCTTTGATGCCTCAGAACTACTTGGAGAACTGAGCTCATGCATAAGTCAAGCAAGCTTCAAAAATTGCTAGTTTCACTACTTATGTACTACATGTCATTTTCAAACAGGAGCCTGTCAGACTAGAACTCCCACAAAAAGCTGCCAAAAGGAGGACTTTTCATGTTTCTGTCATTTCAGCTGGCAGACAATTGAGAGGTTCTGTTCAGTACCTAAGGAGACTTTGGGTGCAGCCTGGTGGTCCTGTGAGTCCCAAATTTAGGAAACAAGTCTGTCCATTTAATGTACAGATAATGTGAGAGACATCTGCAGTCAATACTTAACTTTGTATCTGTTTCCATTTTTAAAGTAAACATCTGAGATTGTTAAACAGGAAAAGACTGAACACATTACCAAATGCAAAAAACTCCAAGCAGTAGTCTGCTTTTTTTGTAACTGGATAAAGATACATGACATACAATACATTCAAGATACGTTTTAAAGAAGTTATATGAAAAAGTCTTTTTTTTAAAGATTTGTTTATTTAATAATAGTGACATTAGCTGGTTTCCACTTAGAGCAGTAGCACAGAATTCCAAATGTTTTCCTCTTAATTAGTGAACCATCTTTAATTTTAAGACCACATGCTCACGTAGCTGTCAGCTGCAGCTATACAGGGGAGTATCTGCTTACTGTAAGCACTTGCTCTGCTTTTCCAGGTGTCTAGGCATGCCTTTCTTTGTTGGAATTATCAGTAAAAATGAAAATCAAGGGGATTTTTCAAGCACTGGGTTTTCAGTGAGAAGCCAGCCATTACGGGTGTCATGAGATAAGCAGGCCTATCTGTCAAAGAGCGTAAGGAAGTCTTAGTGCCAGCAAGTTTTGGCTTCCACAGAAGGCGAGTGATTTCCTATGGGTCAGTTGGAGGGAGTTCTGGTTTTGGTAAAAGTTGCAGCATGTGGATTCAAACTGCCTAATATGAAGATAGATAATATTGTGCAATTCTGAACAAAAATTCTGGAATAAAGGTCTGGTAGTATCAAAGTTTGGAGTCAATCCTGCCCACATTTTTATTTCCAGAAGAGACTTTATGGAACCTGTTTTGATTTGGCGCAGTCTACAACAGCACCAAACAAGATTGCAGTCCCATCACTAGGGGCAACAAGCCAGTATTTGATCTGGGCTGTAGAAATCATATAGTTTTGTGAGAAATGTTTCATTTCTTTCTGCTATTGACAAAGCCACTGCAGTCTCCAATTTTCAAGTGCCTCCAAAGTGGAGGAACGTGGCTTGGATGCTCTGAAAGATCCACACCAAAATTACAAGGATGCTCTTGAAACCTGCACCTTCCTACTGAAATATTTTGACTTCTGTGCTTTTCACAACTTCGTGTGATGACTTGATTTGAAACCAAGTCTTATCCTCACCCTTAGGGTTTTTACCAGTCCTGATTTTCTTTCTGTCCTATCTTGCCATTTCTTATTTTTCAGATTTGACCTTCAAGTAAAATGGACTGGATAAAAGCCTTTGTGCACATATGCCCAAAGAAGTGAAAATATGCTCAGGTGCAATTATTCTTTTGCTGGAGCTGAGAAATATTTACACTAATACTACCAGTAACTGTTCAAATTCTGAAGAGTTGGGCCTGCATATTACATGTACTGCTCAGCCATGCATCTCACATCTCTCTAGTGCTGTGGAAGTGCAAACAGAGGAATGTGTCCCAAGAAAAACAGCAGAGAAAAATTTGATTATCAGCCATACACTATTAACAACTCTCATCTCTCCCTGCTTGAGATCTTCTCTAGTTTAATTAATTGCCTGATCTGAGACAAAGCTTTTGGATAAACACACACTTATGAATATTGCAGATAAATCGAGCAGGGAATTCTAAGTGACATTCAACAATTCTTTCCTTTTGAAGTGTCCTCCAGACACTAATTTGCCTTTGCATTTTCCTCTTTTTTTATTTTTTAAAGTATTTTTCATTCTTTAATTGGACGAAAGTGGGCATGGTCAGAATAAACTTACGGCATTGCTTTTCATCTTTCTTTTACTGTTGTCATAATGATAGTTCACTAGTTCATGGAAGACTTTGAATTACCCTACAGTATTTGGGAGTATTTATTCTATTTGTGGATTGCAGAGCAAGTGGCCCCACGAGCATTCCCCACGTGGAGGGAACAAAGATAAAAAAGGAACCAAATCTTGTACTCAGTTGTATAACTTTGATTTAGGAAACTTGCGTTCAGTTTCTGATTCAGGCACAGAAAGATCTTAAGATCAAGCATTTGAATACACAAATACATTTTAGCACCTGACTTCTATTATTAGGTCCTAGGTGTGTTAGGAGAAAAGTCCATGAATGTCTCTATGGATCTACGCCTTCATTGTTTTATTTCCCCATTGCTTAGTCAAAATGAGGTCTCTTCAGCTACTAGAAGTGTTATGAATATAAATCTTTACACTTCTAAGAATCACCCAGATACAGCGAACTATACTGATGCTTGTACAGACTGAAATGTCTACAGTACTTTAGTATTAAAAGATACACTTCTGATTTTTTTATTTCTTTTTTTCAGTCTTATTTCAAAATTTTATGTAATAAAGTAGTGTCCAATAATCTCAAATAGCTACATAATTGGAATTGCAAATTTTTAGGATTTCATGAACGCTTTGCTGCTATTAGTGATGTTATTTTAATCTCACACTTTTGGTATTTTTTTGGGAGGGGATCATCCATTTTTATGCGTTTGAATATGGATTTTTATTCCCTAGATTCAGAATCTTGTAGACTAATGTACCAGTGATTGGAAGCTATAGAGAGCCACATCTAAGAGTATTGTGGTCAAGAACCAGCTCTAAAAGGTTGATGTCACAGAAGCAGAAAGATGTACTGGGCTCTAATCAGCGTTTTGCCTTTTAAAAGGAAATGGGAAAAAAAAGAAAATAAAAATTAAAAAAAAAAGGAAATAGGAAAAAAGGAAAATAAAAAAGGAAAAGACAAACAATAAAAAGAGGAGGAGTACGAGTTCTTCCTTATCCAACAATTTCTTTAAAAAAATTGAAACACCTGAGAATGTTTTGTTATCTTACAAACATATTTTCATGTGAAGAAGCCATTCATTGTTAGGTGTACCTTAAGGAAACTGGTGCCAGCCATTTCTCTGCACTATTTGCTTCATCTTGGAAGGAGATTGGCTTGGTTTCTCCAATTTTGCTCACAGTAGGCAATACCATATAGCCAGGAAACTTTCTTTGGCTGTCTGAATTTTTTAATATCTACTAACTGCCTAGTTTACAGTCGTTCCTACTAATTTTCTTTTATGGGAGGTAATTCATTGAAAAAGAAGATTTTGAAATGCTAAAGCCACTGTAAAGGAAGATACGCAGGTATCTCCAGAAATGCCAAGGCAGCGGAAAGAATTCAAAAGTTTATTTAGAAGGCCAGAACACAAAAAAATGTATGAATACTTCACAGTCCTATAAAAGCACCAGGCCCCAGGGAGAAAAAAGCAAGTTCCTACACTCTCCAGGGCCTTTAGTTTCTCCCCTGTCTTCCCAAGGCCTCTGTACATGCCTTCTAGAGTTATTTCTCTCTGGCATAGCAGAGAGAGATAACACAGCTCTCTCTGCAACCCCCTCTGGACTGCAGAAGGGAAAAAGAATATCTAACACTCCTGAGAAGTTACTTTGCAGACTTTCTAAGTGAAAATGAGTTTCTAGCTTTTCTGTTGCGAATTCTTCCAAAAACACAACTATTCCTGAAGCCACTTTGGGAACGGAGGTACATGACAGTGTTGTGAGAACACAAGCATCTGTAAATGCAGGGCTGAATGTTCACATCATCCCTTTTGGTGTTCTTTTTAACATCTTTTAGGTGTCCCTCTTACTTCAATCAACAGGAACCATAAAAGTGTGTCCCTGCTCCCATGGATGTACCCTGCAATAATGTAGTAAATCCCAATGCACTTTTTGAAAAGAAGGACCACGAAGAGTTCTCCGTTGTTTTCAAACAAAGCAGAACTTTTGAAATTGCACTGTGTCTGCAAGAATAAATCTGATATTGTACTTTGTTATCTAATAGCCACAGACTTAAATAATGAAATGAGATGATGCTGAAATGAAATTTTACTAGTCTTCTTAACACCATGGAAGAGTTAAAGCTATTAAGTGAACTGCAAGGGAGAGAGAAAAATTATCTCTGGACAGACATTTGTATATTAGGTGATGATTTTTTCTACAGATGCACTAATTACAATTTTAATTCATGCATGAAAAAGGAGGGAGCACAGATTACTTCTGTCAAAATAGTTCTGAATGCTGTGAAGCTGTTAATGAGTAATGTTCCCTTGGATGAAATGTTAGCATGTCTTTTTCTATATTGTTATTTTACTCTATTTCCTTGTTATCTTGTAGAAAATGTTGATTGTCATTCAAGCCTCAAAATAAGAATATAATGAGTACATAGGATTTCAGAAAGAAAACACGAAATGAAGACAATCAAAGCCCTTTATATGAAAGTTTTGAGTTTTTGTTTTTACTCAAGAGTTCTTCAGCTGTTTAGAAAAGTATCTGTAAATCTCTGCTTATCTTGATACATACTTAATCATAAGATAATGGTCTGTGCTGAGTGGTGACATGCACCAGCAGCCTCATTTTAACATTATAACGTAATGCTTTAATGCATTTTTCTGCAGTGCAGAACATTACTCCTGATGGAAATAATGTCCTGCAGGCAGATCTATTGTGTCATCTCTCCTAGGTTTTGCTGGAGTACTTGAGTACGTAGTAGCCTGAGGGCATATTTGGGTGTGTAACTAAATCAAGATTTCACAGCCATACAAAGGATAAGAGAAATGGGAAAATACCCACCATCTTGTGACAGTTTACCCCAGATAAAGTGACATTAAATATCTGACAAGTTCCCTAGAGACTTAAGAGAAGGTTATTAGGCATTAAATACCATCCAGTATTCAAAAAGAAAGAGCATGAAATTACTGTCCTGTCTGGTAAGACATTTTATGTGTTCCTCCCTCCCTATATTAGATGTGCTCTACAGAATTATACATTAATAACTTTCGAGAGAAAAAAATTAACTTATTGTCAGCACAACGCTGGTGATACAGAATGATCTCAATGAGAACTAAAAATCATAAAATCATAGAATGGTTTCAGTTGGAAGGGATGCTAAAGTCCAACCCCCCCACCATGGGCAGGTCACATCCATGGTCATTGCTGCTTCCTGGTAATTGCAAGCTGTGTGGGATATTCTGTGGTGGTTTTGACAATTCAGTGCCAATGCAGATACAATGCATGACCTTCCCTGTTACTTTGATGTATCAGATATTCATCAGCCTGAGTTAGTAAAATACCATTTTCCATCTTGCATTATTGGACAGGAAAGCTTGAATGTATTTATCTTTATTTAAAAATTTTGCCATTGGTAAGAGAATAGAGGTGAACTGTTCCGTTGTGTATTAATTTTTACATTAAAGCACTAGAAGAGCAAAAGTTGATTATTTTATTAGTGTGTTTTCTCCATTACCTTTTTATGAGGTTGTTTTTTTTGTTTGTTTCAGTAGACCCAAAATGAATATGAATGCTGTCAACTATTTAGTCCTTGTTTCCCAGCAGTATTCAGAGTTGGCTCATTTTTGTTAGAATTAAAAACATATTTTACAGACATCTTTAAGATTTATGCCATACATTTCCCCCTCACCTCCCTGAAAGAAAACAATACTTCAAATTAAAGTGAATGTAATATTTGCCTGTATTCAAGTTTCACATAGTAACAAAATTGCTGATGCTGTTTGAATCAACAAACAACTAATGAAAATAAACCAATTATCAGGAAATACAAGGTTTAAAAGGCATCAGAATATACTGGCTAATGTAAAAGTGATGTAAATTGGAATTCCCTGGACCACTGCTACAGAAATTATGTTAATTTTTAAAATAAGGGCAGAATATGAATTGACCTAGAAAAGACTGCATATATTTTACATTTTGCTTTTGATCCTTTATTCAAGGGTTAGGGTTTATGGTAATGATTATGATTATGATCATGATTATGATCATGATTATGATTAAAATTGCCATGGTTTTGGCCATAGCTACCCAGCTACTAGCCCAACTACTCAGATGAAGAATCCCTTAGAAAGCCAAGCAAAATTTCTTGTTTTGTTGTTGCTAAAGAAAGAAGGGGAAATATTCATTAAAGAATTCTATAATTATACATTTTGCATAGAATTTTATAAACTGTTTAAACCATCTTAAAGCTGATTCCTTATGTCCTCCAGATTCTAACCTATTTGCATGTTACTTAAACTGCTTTTATTTATTCACATGAATTTAATGTTTATGAACAGACTTATGGCACTACAAATTAAATTTCTCTCTCTAACTGCAAAGTTGTCACAATATACACATCAGCATTGCTTAGCTGAAAGACTTCTTATCCAGCCTGAAGAAATCTCTTCTGATTGAATGTACTGTGGTTCCTGAAATCTCCATTCAATAAAGCTCTAAAAATTATTAATTATAATTTTAAAGTCATTGGTATTAACTATTGTAATAATATTATTCAGGGACTTGTCTACTGGTGTCAATATTTCTGTATAATACAGAAGTATATCACCACCAAGGGATAAAAAAAAGGTATAGAAATACATATTTTTAAAGCAGGTAGATAGAAAGAAATAAAGAGGTATTTACTCATCACAGAAAATGCCAGGGTAGTTCTTTGGAGTACCAATCTCTCATACAGCAAAGACAGAGCTACTGAAGCCCATGGAGATGTTGGGTTCAGTTCATGTCCCTAAAAGCAGGTATCTAGTGCCACCTGAGTTGCTCCCAGTGCCCTGCCTGGCCTCTGCCAGCTGCTGCAGCTGGATAAAGGTCTTCTTCTGCTATACCCCAGGAGGGCCCATGTGGGTGTCAAAGGACATTGAGCTCCTGTATTCAGGCAGCTCAGCTGAGTTTCTTGTGTCTATTGTCCCAAGCGGACATCAATTAATCACAGGGAACAAAGAATAAAAATAGTGGGAATAGAACAGTAATATCCCAAACTGATCAAAGCAGCAGCACTGTACTAGGATGGAGTACAGTTTTCTTACAATGTACAGTCCTCTTACAATGATTATTTATCTGTTTTGCTGATTAGGTGCCGAGATTTAATTGACTTGCTCCACTGTCCCTTCTGTGCTTCTGAAAAACTTTATTTATTTAGTTACTCTTATACAATCTGGAGAATAAGAAACAATTCTTTCAGTTTCCAGGGAATATGTATGTGTACCCATAGCATAACAGCTCTGTTCCTTTTCCCTTACTTTCTGCTGAGATATACTCTCCTTCTACATATACATGACCTTTGTGTGCCAGATTATAACACGAGTTTTAATAATATTAAGGTGTTAGAATGTTTTTCCAATACCAAACAGAATAAACAACACAGTAAGAATAGTTTGCTTTTCCTCTCCAAAAAGGTGTCCAAAACACGATAGAATATCACTGTGAGATCATCACACTGGGAACTAACAAAACTATAATTTTCAATATATCTGAATGTGCCGAACTTTTGGAGAGATTCTTTCTGTGAAGCACAATAAGATGAGCACTGTCACATCATTGTAAGCTGATAGAGGCTCTGTCAGGCTTTCAAAAGCAAAATTGGAAACAGATGCCTGCCCACACAAAGAAAATTATCTTATTAGTAAATGTTTTTTCTAATGATGAGAAAAGTGAGACTTCAGCCAAAAAAAAGTTGTGCATAGCAGAAGACAGACTTGAGAATTCATTAGAAAAATGAAGTTTTAGTGATTTAATTAAGAACAGTTATATTATGGATATTTTTACCAATTTGATGGAACTATGAAAGTCCACTCCCTGTTAAAAATGCAACATAAATCTTCTTTATTTTCTTCCTAATTTGGGAGAGAGTAGCCATACACTGCAGCAGGCTCCCCAGGGAAGCATTCATGACACCAAGACTGCCAGAGTTCAAGAAAGCACATGGTGTGATTCTTGGGGCTGTCCTGTGCAGGGCCAGGAGTTGGACTTGATGATCCTCGTGGGTCCCTTCCAACTCAGGATATTCTATGATATTTGGGTTTTTTTCCAGAAGGCTGCAGGAAATTTTTTTAAGATTACATAGTGACTCGAAATTCTAGAAGTAATGTAAATACTTTCTTTTCTTTACAGAAAATGACAAGCAATGTTCTTTAGCAAAAATAACATGTGCTCCCACAGTTAACAGCCTCAGCTGATGATACCTTGCTTAGATGTGGTTAGCAATGCTTTGGGAGATAATGAAGAATCACTTTTATTTAGCCACAGCTTTGCTTCACAAACTGTGTTCCCCATCTAGATTGAATTCAATTTTCATAACAGCAATTATCACAATGGAAAATTCTGTTGCACATTTCACCAGGGGACCCTAAAATGCTTGGTAAGGAAGAGTAGAGGATAGTTTACTGCATTTTACGCTTTTTGGCTGGGGCATATTTTTATGACTTTGAGTTGTGGTTTAACCCCAACTGGAGACTAAGCTGGCAATGCAGCTGCTCACTCCCCCTCCTTATCAGGTGGGATGGGGAAGAGAATAAGGAAAGAAGTAAAACTTGTGAGTTGAGAACAGTTTAATAATTTAAATAAATAAATAAATAAATGATGATGATGATGATAAAAAGGAAAGAGAGAGGACTAAAACCCAAGAGAAAAAATGATGCATAATACAGTTGCTCACCACTTGCTGACCACAGTCCATCCCATCCCAGGGCAGCAATCGGTGCCTCCCAGACAAGTCCCTCCAGTGTATATACAGAGCATGACTTTTCATTGCATGGAATATTCCTTTGGCCAGTCTGTGTCAGTTGTCCTGGCTGTGCTCTCTGACTCCTTCTTGTGCATCTACTCTACTGGCAGAGCATGGGAAACAGAAAAGTTCTTAAGAGTAAACACTGCTCAGCAACAACGAAAACATCAGCGTGTTGTCAACATTATTCTTATGCAAAATCCAAAACACAGCACTGTACCAGTTCCTAAGAAGAAATTTAACTCCATCCAGGACAAAACCAGGACACTTTGAAACAGAAAATATCTGTTCTCAACTGTAAGTATATAAAATATTTTTTCTTAAGTAACAATAATGAGCTTCAACAATTTCAGATGTTCACTCTATCATGCATAACCTTGAAAGCCTCTACATAAGTTAGAACTCTCAGATGAATGAAGATGAAAGCAGTCCTTGACTTGTGTCACTTAGAGCACCTGTGCCCTTTCCTTTTAAATTCTTACAGGATGGTTTAGCTAAATCTAGGTCTTCTTCCTTACCTTGAGGAACTAGTTGCTGAAGTGCCTGAAGCTCTAACATAAACAAGATGTTTTTTGACCCTGCTGCTGCTGCCTCTGTTGACCATGAAAACCAAGTTGGCTCAGGGGGAGTCCATGCCATCCCTTGCAGAGGGTTGTAGCAGTGACTGCTGATGCTGGCTCCTGCTTCAGGCTCCCGGGGACCTGTTGCATGGCCATGAACTTCCACTGTGACATTGAAAGTAATAATTAGTGAAACATTTTGTAAATTCATTAGTACAGGACAGCAATATTAGAACAACAAAATATCAACATCAGAAAATGCTACATTTGAAGGTCTCCTGATTTCCAAGTGAAGGTTTGGATTTCAATATACATGTAGGCAAACAAGAGTAGATTCAATATTTTCATATATTGAGTTTCACCACAACGGGGAATAAACATTTGAGCATCTTAAGGGAAGGGGTGGGCCGAAAAAAATGAGGAAAAGAGAAATTAATTATACTACCAAATGAAAGCAGCATGAAAGTCTTTTCAATCTGGCAGCTTCCAATTGTATGTTATTTCTCTCACTTTTGTAGTGTATAGCTGATGTACTTCTGAGCAGAAGGGCAAAAGGATTGAAGAGAGTGTTCACTTACAAATACCAAGTATACTGGCATAGGTTAGCAGTTTAATACATTCACTGCATTGAATTTAGTTATGATACAAGAAACAACACTGCTCTAAATCTTACAAAATGAACTACTACACCACTATGTACTTGTTATTCATCTGTCAAAAGGAAAGAGGTAATTTTAACTGAAACGTTATTCTAAGTGTATCTCCGTGTGCCTTAGGAGAACGTGCTTAGGAATATAATCAGTCTCACTGGGTATTTAATATCCAGTTTCTTCCTAGAACTAACCAACAGTATTGCACAATGTGTCAGGAAGGAAGGGGTTGACAAAAAGACAGACGAGGACTCAAAGTCTACTCTGTATATGGACACCATGGAACCTGGAACTAAATTTTATTGACTGGCTTTCTAGGGGATGGAAAAAGCTTCTTGTGCACCTAAATGTTTATCCACAATTCTGTGTCCCACCTTTTTTTTTCTGGTGTTTCAGCATCAGCAAAAATGCCAATACAGCATAGTATTGACAGTACAGCTTGTCAGGTTTTTGTTTTGTTGTGTTTTGAAATAAATTGTTTAGGTGAGCTAAAAATGATACTGACTTGAATTGCCTGGTTAGCTGCAAATACTGCAAGTGCTCAGGAAGATGAGCAGAAACAAGACTGACTTTTCTCAGGTCAGGAGGGGAGAAAAGGTGAGAAAAAACCACTTAAAACTGCAGAGGGAGAGAGCAAGTGAGACCAGTGAGGGGCCTGACTGCTGTCCTGTTACTTTAGGCTAACTGCAAGTCCCTGCTCCCTCAATACAGCATTACTTCCCTAGAAAACAGTTAATCCCACCTGAACTTCCCCAAGCCAAAACCCAGAAGAGGACACAGAAATGAAATCTAAGTGGAAGGGTGATACTCTACTAGTAAAGCAAGAATTTTCACCTAGACAATCCACTAAGAGATTTGCTTACTGAGTCAGCTTTGTTTACTCCTACCCTTGGCATGCTCTTCCCACATAGCACAGTATCTAGGGCAGTTTCAGAGATGCTCTACAGGTTTCTGGTGAACCTGAGAGCTTGTAATGCCTCCAAATTTCATTTATCTCTATTTTAATAATCTTGTCCACTGTTTCCCATGTGACAATTTGATTCAAAATGGTATGAGGAGGAAGATTCCAACACAGATAAAATTGAGAAAAGGGCCCATGAAAACCTCACGAAGTTCAGCAAATCCCAGTGCAAGGTGTTGCACCCTGATCAGGACAATCCCAGATATGAATACAGACTGGGAGAAGTCATTGAGAGGAGCCCTGTGGAGAAGGATTTGGTGATCCTTGCGGATCAAAAACTGGATATGAGCCAAGAGTGTGTGCTTGCAGCCCAGAAAAACAACCACATTCTGGGCTGTATCAAAAGAGGAGAAGCCAGAAGGTCGAGGGAGGTGATTCTTCCCTCTCTGTTCTGGCCTTTGCAAGACCCCACCTGGAGTACTGCCTCCAGTTCTGAGGTCCTCAGCACAACAAAGACATGATCCTGTTAGAGCAGGTCGAGAGAAGAGCCATGAAGATGCTCAGAGGGATGGAGCACCTCTCCTACAAAGATGAGCTGAGAGAGATGGGGTTGTTCAGCCTGGAGAAGAGAAGGCACCAGGGAGATGTCATCATGGTCTTCCAGTGCCTTAACGGGGCTTATAAAAAGGAGGGAGAGGGACTTTTACTGGGCAGATAGTGACAGGACAAGGGGTAATGGTTTTAAACTGAGAGTAGTTTTACACTAGAAGGAAGAAATTCTTACTACTAGGAAGAAATTCTTTACTCAAAGAATGATGAGCTCAGAAGTTACAGATGTCCCGTGTTTAAGACCAGACTGGATGGGGCCCTCAGCAACCTGATCTAGCAAAAGGTATCCCTGCCCACAGCAAGGAGGTTGAAATGAGATGATCTTTAAGGTGCCTTCCAACATAAACCCTTCTATGATTAGTTTTCCAGACTGAATGAAATGTCTACAGACCATCCATTTCTATACATGGAATTTTTAAAGTGTAAACACAGAAGCTGCAAGCAATTGTTTAACTCATGTATATATTTGTGCAGCAGGAAGATGGGTGAGGTTTTTAGCTCTCACAACATCCAAATCTTGTAAGTCAAAAGATAGAGAAGTCAGCTATTACCACTTTTTAATGCACCAGCAAACATCTTCTCATCCTCATTTTTGAGATTAGCTGAGTTGGTTAGAGCATGGTGATAATAACACCAAAGTTGTATGTTCAATCCCTGTATGGGCCATTCAATCAAGATTAGGGTGCCATGATCCTTGTAGGTCCCTTCCAACTCAGAATATTCTGTGAAATTTCTGTGAAATTTTGGAACAGTAATAATAATTAGTGATTCTGGAATCCCTTTCTGCTTCCAGCACAATTTGTCACAGAATGTTAGAACTGGATAATAATACTCAGAATGAAAAAAAACCCCAACATTCTTCTTTGCTGATAAAATTGACTATTTGTGGACATTATTATTTTTTTCTATAAACAAATAAGTTATGACCCTCCTTGTATTTATCATCACAGACTGCATGCACAGCTTCTCTTGTCATGTCTAACTCTTCCTGTCAGCAGGACAAGTTAGTAAGGCTCTGAATCTGAACCTGACATTGATTTTGCAGTGTAAGAATCTACATGTCAGCTGTGAGCTTAGATTGGCTGCCTAAATAGAAATATCTGACGCCATTTCTACATGTTCAGATATCATAGGGCTTCTTAGATGTGGGGCTGGTGATATGACATGGAGGCTATAGGAGACTGTGTCCTTCTGGATCAAAAGCTGTGTGCTCAGCAGGATATTCAAAGGCATCTCAAAAAGCACCAGATCTCCATGTCTAGGAAACAGCACTGAGCTCAGTGGAGTCTTCAGAACTGTTTAGATGACTAAATCTGTCTATTTTAGGATAATCTGAATAAATCTCTTGACTCCACTGACTGGGTTAACTAGATTTCCATAGACTATGAGGAACGTAGACACCCACCTCACTTGTAAAGACATACATTACAGACAAATCTAGGTGTCTGCTCCTCGGCTTGAATCTAGACCTGAACTCCACCTTTTGCTGAGCTGAATTAGGTCTGAGAATGATTCAGACCACCTGGAAGGGGTGGAGAAAGAAATGAAGAGGGGAAATAATAAAAAGATTGGTGGATTAGGACACAAGGCTTTTGAGGAAAGGTCGGATGAAATTGCTTGGTATGGAAAAGATCAAAAGGCACAATGATGGTCTTCAAGTAGTTTTTGTAGAAAGGACAGCTGTACATTATTCCCTATGTACTCTGAAAATAAAGGGAGTAATTGCAATAAAGGAAAGTGTAGTTCTGACCTTGAAAGAGGAGTTTCTAATCATAAGGATGATGAAGTGTTAATCTTCACAGCCTGGGGAGGCAGTAGAATTGCAATCTCCAGTGTTTTTAAAGAACATGTTAGACAAGTATTTCCAGGAATTATTTTGGTGTAATTGAGTGTACCTGGGGGCTGTGACCTGGGTCAGGTGAGCTTTCAGTCCCTTCAGCAGTTATTTTCTCCAGTCAGATCTCTTCTAGTTCTTAATCTTGAATTACTCCTTGCTGAACAGGATACATCAATAAAATATCTGCTTTAATTTTAAATTATGCTCCTTTTATGGTGAAAAAACAGTATGTTTAAGACTAGACAGCAGTGATGAGGTATTAAAAGAAATAGCTTAGATAATGCCTCTACCACATTTACCTTAGTAGAAGAAGCAATAGAGCTGTAAACTGGAAGTAGCTGTAAGCATCACAGGTCTTATTTATTTATTTAAACGTCTCTCTTTTTTTTTTTTTTTTTTTTTTCTCCTAGCGAGGAGAAACACCTGTAGCAATGTGGGATGCCATATAAAATAGAGTACCACTTGCGTGATGTTATTTTACATTCACTGCTAATGAAGTCACTGTTCTCATTCCCAAGTATCCACAAGATTTGCCTTTGCTCTCCTGCTGCAGGGCATTATTGCAAAGAGCTCCAATGGCTGGCCTTGAATTAATTAGTTGGAGCAGGGACCTAGCATTCTCTCATACCAACCCACGGACAAAACTGAAGCAAAAGGTTAGACTTTGGCAGACACTGAATCACATTAACTCTGCTTGTAGTCATCTAAGGAGGAAGGGAGGGATGTTGTTGTCAGAGATATGTTTGCTGCATTTTGAGAACAAAGGTGTGTAAAATTTTAAATACAAAGCTTCCTGCTCTGCCTTTTTTCACCATAACTATAAAGACATTTAGAGTTTAGGTTGGGCTCTGGATTGTATTTTGCCCTTGGTGGAAATTAGCACAAAGAACAAATAATTGTAATACCAAGTGAAGTAGCTTTGCTGGGTGTTTGCTGTGGTCTCCCCACAGCTGTGCTGACCCTATGCTTGGGAATGCTTATCTGAAGTAACTTTCTGCAAGTTATTCTAATTCTTCTGGAAAAGATATTAAATAAAAAGGTAGACAAGACAGGCTTTTGGCTGAACTCCCGCTTCAGGTTACCAATTCCCTTTCAACCCCCCTATGGTTTTAGTTACTAAAAATGAAATTAAAAAAAGTATTCTTCTAACAGGGTGGTACTGTTCAGCTGTGTTCTTACTGTAGCTCATGGTGACAGAATTCTTTGTTTCATTTAAAAGGGGCTTCTTCTAAAAGCTGGGATGAGAAAGTGGAAAATTTGCAGCTTGGGATGTACATTGTGACTGTGCTGTGGGAAGGAGGAATGGACAGAGCTGAAAGAAGAGACACTGACATTAGCTGAGGGAAAACGGTAGAGGACAACAGAGGAGAAAGTTATTAAGATCACAAATGGCGAGTAACTGGAAAGTAAGTGAGAGAACAGTGCCAGAGCAAATAGGCAAGTACCTATCAACCTCCAAGTGAAAGCTTCCACTTAGAGTTTCTTGGGATCATCTTATGTGCAGCCAGTAAAAGGTTATCAAACTCCATGAATCCAGGGAAGAGCTGCGTCATGAGGAGCCAGGGGCCTTTCTGGCTCATGGGTAGAAGGGAGAAAGTGTGGCAGGTGGCTGCATCCTTCGCACAGCCATGAATGTTCATGCTGCCTCAGGCTAGTACAGCTGGAGAGATAAAAGCCAAAAGCAATTTAACTATTAAAGCAGAATTAAAGTACAAGATGTAAGAAGGTCACTGGTTAGTACCTGCCCTTGCTGTGTTTTATGCTCCTGGAGAGTATCATCATGAGAATAAATCTAAGCCCTTTTAGAAGGAAGCACTCTTGGCTCCCTGGACGCTCCAGCTACCAGCTTCAGGGCTGGGCAGCTGCATCACATCGAGCAGGCATATGCAGCAAGGATATAGGGCTGAATCTCTAAATCATCTCAGCAGCTGGGCATCAGTTGCAAGGTAGAGAAAGGCTCCAGTTTCCAAGCCAAGCTATATTATTAGTCTGGCAGCTGGATCTTTCAGTCAAAGTGAACTGTAATCACTGCTGGCAGCAGAAAGAGCAGGAAGACAACAGGGCTGAATGGTTTTCGCTCATGAATGCAAAGTAAGAAGCCTATGGTGGTTTCAGTTCATTTCAACCAAAGTTAGCACATACTTTCTTGCTCATGTTAGTATGCTCTCATCCACTTGTTCATAAAATTTGATAATTTAGAAAGCAAGAATACATAATTCTAAATTCCTTAGAAAGGATTGTTTACTAAGTAAATAAAGATCACATAAGGAGAGGATTGTATAGTACCTTTTGATCTACTCACAGAATGAACCTGTGAATGAGTTTGCTGATCAGTACTTCATTTGCTTCAAGAATTTATTTCTGAAGAACTGAGAATTATTGCATCAGCTGCACTGTAACAAATACCACATGTGCCATTTTCTCAGCTTTTTCCTGACAGTTCTTCACCAACTTAAGAAGTTAAAAGCAGAAAGTAGCCTGGTAGAAGAAATTGGATCATGGGCTTTAGGAAATAGCTTCAATCTCAGTTAGCAAAAATGACTAGCTTTATGAAATTTTGTAGTTGGAGACGTTATAATTTCCTCTGGTATTGTCATCATGGCCACAATAGGCTAAGGCCATCAGCAAGACAAGGTTTCTAAGTAGAGATAATACTTAGGTTATTCTTTTCTGATTCTTTGAAATGTTGCAGTTTAGAGAGACCAGTGTTTCAAGCTCTTGGTATGATTACAGAATATATCCAGTGAGACACAAGCAGTCAATTATTAAAGATTCAAAACTGGACTGTCAAAATTTCTAGGATTTGCACGCATGAATCACGGAGCTGATGAAAAAAGAAGGAAGAGGTGGAAGAGAGAGAAGTTGGCACTTGTATATGCTGGTGAAGTCAAGATGCATGTGTGAAGTAATCTCGTTAACACCCTGGATCTGATGAATATTTATATTTCAATTATTAGTACAAAAGGGAGGAGCTTCAGTTGAGGACATCCCACTCTCCTATATTCCCTAGGAGGAAAGTCTTGACTGCTACTTCTTTCCCGCACACTGAATATTCACACAACATAAACATCATTTCACAAATATTAGGTATACTTCTTGGGACAGCTTATTAGAATCTATTCCCAAAAAGTACAGACCAGATCATACTATGTTTGGCTCCCTCAGGCCAACATAGTCTTCCATCACTATCCTGCTTTGCTATGCAACCTCCAGGACACCACCAATTTTCTCAGTTACAAGACTGTCTGGTGGGTTGTGACAGAGCTCTGGCATTGGGTCAGTTGCTTTGACCTGAAAAACTGCACAAAAATAATAATGATAGGTTTGGTGCCATGCAGTTTTTTTATGCCCAGTCTTCCTCAGAGGATAACAGTTTGGAAATGCAATTATTCATTACCACTGAGCCAGAAAGCCCTGGAGCAGAAGTATTCAGCAGTATAGGTGTGGTTAATGTTGTAGGGGACTGCCAAAATGAATAGTGATACTATGGCCCCATGGGCTCATCTGATCTCGTGTTTGGTCTCTAAGAAGACAAAACTGTGTCTCTACTGATGGAGATAGCCATCAGTTACCAGGAGCTGGATGCACTTCAGTCTGTGTTCTTAATGTAAAAAGACCTCCTCTACAACTGCCTCCTCTCTCATCAGCCAGATCAGCAGAGGGGAAGACCTGGAGATGGGCTGTGATTCTATTTCCCACCTTCCTAGTCAACAACACTCTACCTTGCTCCAGCCAAGCAGAGCAGGTCTTGCCTGCAGGTTATGCAAGTGTGGCAATAAAAATGGTGCATGTTGGACTTTTCATTATGGAAGAGTCTTTCAGACCTCAGATGTTCTCCTGGGGTTAAATTTTTGGGGGGTCTTTTCAAGAATGAAGGAGATTGGCCCTTTCTCAGGAAGAGATAGATAGCAACGTGCTATTCTGAGTTCAGGGTTTGTTTTGATCAACTTTGGAGCACAGAGCTAGACAGAAGATTGTTAGCATCAATCCACCTAGCCCTATGAGAAACTGCATAATATGCTTCCATTTGGACTGAATTTACCTTAATTAAAATATTCCATCTTGATCTAAGGGGATAAGGAGTCCACTTTAGCCCTCGGCAAACAGTTTGGTTAATCAGTCAGCCACTCAATGAATCATGTTCACATGAATTTATTTTAATTTGTCTGGCTTCAAATTCCAAATGTTGAATTGTATTATACTTTCACCTGGATTGACCAAAAATCCATTTACAAAAATATTATTCATCATGTTGATTCTTACAAAGATGAAGTCATACCTTTATCTTAAAAAAGTTAGAATACCTAAACTTTTTCACTTAAAAGAAACACATTGTTTTTTTTCTAGCTCTTCTTTAAAGACAAACCAGTTCAATGCCCTCTTTCCACTATGTTTTCCAAAACCAAATCCATTTTCCTCAACATGGATTCACCAATGACAGACGCAGAGGTAAGGTAACAAATACAATGTGCTCATGACTTGAGCTTTTTTCTTTTAAGCTTCCACAGACTTTGCTAATCCCTTCTGTGTAAAAACATGAGCTCATAATTCCCAGCTCCCAGAAAAGCATCCTAACCATTTTTTATGTGATACAGTTTCTTTCAGGAAAGAGTGATAGGGAAGGTAGGGAGGATAGTTTACTTTGCATTTGTATCACATTTCTGCAGTTTAACTAGTAGCAGGGCTAGTCAAAGGATTCTGGCCCTATGATCTATACTTACAATACATTTTATGTTAATTGCTAAATGAAGTAGGTATGGGAGCCTAAATCTCTTCTCTTCTCTGAGAGCTATGCTTGTAGACTCAGGATCACTTTTGTTCTGTGTCTCTACTGATGGAGATAGCCATCAGTTACCAGGAGCTGGATGCACTTTGGTCCATGTTCTTAATGTAAAAATCATTTTGATGTTACTGTAAAAGTAATTTTGATGTTCCTCTTCAAGAGAATGATTGTTTATAGTGGATTTTTTATGTGTGTGCAAATACCAAAGTGAGTGAAATGAAAAAAATAAAGGAAGATATGTGACTGGTAAATTGGGCTAAGAGTAAAAATCAGAAAGAAACCACTGTGATTAGCTTTGGTAGCTTCAGGCACTTGAAAATATCTCCTAGACATATAGCAACTGAATTTTGCTTGTCATTTTTTTGAAGCAAAAGAATACTACTTAGAGGGTAAAGTAACAAGAGTTTGACAGAGTCCTCAGGAAATTGTAGAGGCACTGAAACTTTTCCATTGCTAAATGATTACAGATTAGGGAAAAATTATCTCCTTTTCCTTGGTGGACGCTGTAAATATAAGGTAATGTCAATTCTTTAAAGCTGCACACAAATCCTCATGCAGATCTGGATCAACAGATACTGGAAATCTCCCAAACACAGGGGGAAACATCAGGCTCTCACAGGGTGTTGATTTCTTGCATGCTCAGACTGGTCCTTGCCTGCTGTTTTCAGCAAATACCTCGGTGCACTAGCAGGGGTTTCAGCTGGATTTGACCTTTGCATCTTTCTGTGATCTGCCTGAGAGGCCAGTCTCCCAGCACAACATGTACACAGTACAGGGCAAAACACTGCATAAATTACATTGTTCATAATTTTTTCTATCCCAGAGCATGGACATTACCACTTTTTCCATTTCACAGGTGCTACCCGCTTTTACATTTATTGAAAAATGGATTTTATGTTTGCTTTGAATAGTCCTTTTCCAAAGTAAAGATTCAGCTTCATCTTGTCTCTATCAGAGCTACAGTCCTAGACGGACAAGTAAGCATTCAGAGTGATAATACTGAAGCACAAACCTCTAAGAAATCTGTTTTAACAATAAGCATCCTGAAGCCAGAAACTAAAAAAGCAAAGCAAATGTTTGCCACATAACCTCAAAAGAGAGTGTGAAAACCCAGTGTATTTTACTAAAACTGTGTGGTAAGTATAGCTAGGTTTTGAATGTTTTTAATTATCAAAGTCAATTTCAATCTGACTTTGCAATAGTGATTATGTAGATATACAAAATACCTAATAAAAAAGCCTTTGCACCATTCTATACCAGTACATTTATTCTGGAGTTATTAAAAACAAACTAAAAAAAGAATTTAAAAAACATTGCAAGAACTAGTTAGTGTTTACAGCAGCTGACAATAAGACATGTCCCAAGTATGTTCCAAGTCCAGAGCAAAATATTAATATCTCAACAAATTACATAAAAATGCTTTATAGAACTAAATGTGTCTCTTCCAAGAGCTTGTCTCAGGGCTAAAAGTGAGAGCTGTTTGTCCCATCCTAAAAATCCAGACCCAGAGGTAAATAGGTCTTTTTTCTCATCTGAAAAGTCACAAAATATCAAACGGCTTTTGGATGCTGACTTACTCCATGGTAGAACTTTATAAAAGAAAAACCAAAACTGTTATGGAATGGAGACTGTAAGAAAATTAATATATGAAGGAAAAAAACTTTCATAATGTACCAAGAGGAATATTTTAGGCAATCTATTTGAATGGTCATAATGAGTTTTGTTTGTGGTGAATTACAGGCGAGATTTTAGTGCACAGATTGGTTTCTCATATGGCTGTGCAATTAATCACATAAGTACCTCCTTTATGCGACATTCATGTACTAAAATGCTGTTTAGCCTCTGGTAAGCATCACCCAATTTTTGGGTCATGTGAATCAGCATCTCTTTAGAGGGTAAACAAGTAGAATGCTCCCTGCATAACTCCTCCAATCACACATGTAATAGTGTCATACATTTCTCCAGATTAATTGTCGCCCTCTCAGAACAGAGGTGGGCATGATGAAGTCACAGCCAAGCTAGTGTTCCACGAGTTCAGCTCATGGCAGCTCCTGGCTTCAGGCGGTGCCTCTGCCTCCGTAAATAATCCTACTGTACTAGCAGGTGTAAGAAAACCAGTTACCTTGCCTTTTGATCCCTTACTTTCCCACCCACCCACTACCACCACCAGACAGGCAGATTTCCTGCTGCTCGCCCTCAGTACTCAGTGAAAGCCCTTGTGATAGTGCCATCTAGTGCCACCTGCCTCAAAAATACACCTACAACCCCCTTCCCCCTCCCTGCAGAATCCGAAAAATCCCTGAACGTGCTTGTTACTGCGTCAGGCAAACCATGATGACAATTTGTACTCATGGAGCACAAAGCTGAATGATTGCATCAATATTTTGTTCGAATTTCCCCACAGATAACCTCTTCCTAGTCCTAAATCTCCTTGCATTCTGTCCATCAGTTCTTACCCGCATCTGGAGCAATTATTCCTGGGTCTCAGCAATTTAGTATCATCCACTGAGAACAAAGGAGTCCTTATTTATTCTATTTATTCTATTTACGAAGCTTAATATGTTCAAAATATCCATTTTCAGATGTATGCGCTATATAGGCTGTGACATACATATACGTATAGTCTACCTATAATTAGGATGGCTGTGAATATCAGACAGTTGTATTGAATGTTGAAATATTGCATTTTTACATACAGCAAGTACTGAATATTGTGCCAAAACCTCTTTCATAGTGCCACTAAGAAAAAGTCTCGGTAACCTCCAGCACTGGATAATTATGGTCATTGGCTGAGCACAGTCTCTGGACAGCCTCTGTCAGTCACCTCAGTAAGTGATCCAGCACAAGCTGTAGCACAGATGAGACAGATGCTCTAGGCACTGAAGATTAAATAGGTACACTAGATTCCAAATATTTTTGATTTCTGTGGGTCTATGAAAATACAGTAATCCTATGAGGAGTAATTGCTCAAAAGTATTATCACTTTGTTAAGAAAAATAAATAAAAGAAGGAAGAAAAAAAGGAAGATATTGCAAACATCAAACTTAATGGTTTCCCACAACGAGTTGCCCAGCCTTCATGTCTTTGACTGCAAGATGCTGGCTTGCCCATGGAGGATGGCAGGACTATCAGGAAGTGTATCAAATGGATTAATTAGTCTTTGAGAGGCCTAACATGCTTTACAGAATACGACTTTCTGCTCAGAGGGCTCTTTTTATATGGCACATCTAGAGTGTTTATGTTACCCTTTATGTTAGATCTACCTTCAAAGTCAGATGTGGAGCAAAGAGACAGTACCATTTTTTAAAAATTTATTTATTTACATAATTTATATAAATAATATAATCAAATAAATTTATTTATTTGATTTCTATGTCACGTCTCATTTTCAGCAATCTCAGTGAGTACAGATTCCTTATATAAGAGCATTCATTAGGACTGCACATCTGAACCATTCTGTATGTCACCCGAAGTCTACTATCTGCAGACTCAGTACTAGTAGAAATGTGTATGGTTAAAGTTTTCCAACACTTCCTAACACCAAGAATTTCTTCTAGTTGCTTATCCCCACCAAATTATTTCTACAAGGTGTTTATCTAATTGTATTTTTTTTGGAATGTTGGGAAAAAAAAAGATGGAACAATACAAAAAAAAAGATTTTTTTGTAGTATATATTCTTAGAAATTATACTGAAAGATGGAATCTGATCCCTTTTATTATGGCATTCCTTGGTGATTGTAAGCAAGTAATTGCTTTAGTTTTATCCCCTAGTTAAAGAGATTTTTTTTTCTCCTTTGCCATACTAATCCCTTAACTGAAAATGCATGGTAATTCTATTTCTCCCACTCTCAAGCTCAACATAAAAGTCGAGTCATTTATTCTAGTTTCTGTGGACTTAATGGGGTTAGAGTAAGCATCACATTTGGCATGCTACAGAGTAGATATGGCTATCCTCATACACATAGAAAGCTAGAATGAACTGTCCTCAGTCAGCATTGTCTATCTAATGTACAACACTCTATGAAAAAAAGACTTTATAATTGTGCATATAAAAATTATATAATGAATATGCATATGAGAGAAATGAAAACTTAGTTCTACCATAATGAAAAATTGTTTCTCTGTGCCCTTTGTGACAGTATTAAACACAGGGGCTGTATCTGCAGGATCTGCCTGTTTCCCAGGTCACAGTTTCTGGGTTGAGAGCATTTCAGACTAATTAAATATTTTCCTGGTGAGTGGTGGGACCCATTTAAATGAGTGAGAAAGAAAGTGTTTAATAAACATTCAAGGAGCAAACATTGTCTGGTATTTTTTTGAAAACAATTGCCACTGGGAAATCAAGAATAAAAGATGTTTATATTGAAATGAATATGGTTTGATGCCTTGGAATCATGCATTGGAAGTTTTTCTAAGATGTTAAAAGAAGATCATAGGGAGCCTGCATAACCACGTATGTTCTTTTAGCATAGTCTCAGGAAAACTTGCAGGGCCATTAAGCAAAGGGTGATTGGCAGGAGCTTTCACAACTTAAAAAGAACAAAATGCTCCTTATTAAATTCTGAAATGTTTAAATAAAAGTGGCTACATGAAAAGATAACTTCAACATTTGCCTCTTGAATTCCTGAAATACGAAATGATCTAGTCTTCAGGTTAACCCTTTCTCAATACCTGTCTTGCAGTAGGTCATGGTGAAACCACAACAGTTAATAATTGAAACGTTGTTACATCTGTCCGGTGTAAAGTTTGTTTATGCACTGTATTGTGTATGGGTCCTCCTTGAGAAATGCAGCCTTAATACTTGGAACAAATATTTTTATGTCTATCTCAGAATTCTCAAAGAGAATTTGGTGAAGAAAGCTCCGGGAAATGGCAACATATGAATCACAGAATGGTTGGGTTTGGAAGTGACCTCCGGAGATCATCTGTTCCATGCCCTCTGCTCAAGATGGGCCACATAACTCCAAGGATGGAGACTCCAAAGTCTCTCTGGGAACCTGTACCAGTGACTGATCACTACCACAGTAAGGAAGGGTTCCCTAGTGTGATCAGACGAAAGTTCATGTGTTTTAGTTTAGTACACTGTCTCTTTTACTGTCACTGTCCCCTTAATTCCCTCCCTTCGGATATTTATACACGCTGAACAGATCCCCCCAAGCCTCCTCTTCTCCAGACTAAAAGTCCCAACTCTCTCAGTCTTTCCTCACAGAAGAGAGATTCTGGTCCTTTCATCTTTATGGTCCCTCATTGAACTGTTTCCAACATGTCCACATCCCTCTTATCCTGTGGACACAGCACTGCAAATGAAGTCTCACCAGGGCTGAATAAGGGGAAGGGTCACCTCCCTCGACCTGCTGGCAACGGTCTTCCTAGTGCAATCCAGGACACCAGAGGTCTTGTTTTGCCACAAGAGAGTATTGAAAGCTCATGCTCAGCTTATTGCCCTTCTTGCCAAAGCTGCTTTTCATCCAGCTGATCCCCATGTGCATGGAATTGCTCCTACTGAGATGTTTCCAGTTCTCCTTGTTGAAGTTCCCATCAGCCCATATCTCAAGCCTGTCAACATACCTCTGAATGCCAGTGTAATCCTCTGGTGTATTAACCATTCCCCCAAAATAAGATATTTGGATATTACAGAATATTGAGTATTTCCCACTGTAAATAAGTAGGAACCTGACAGCTTGAAAATGTCCAAATATTGACAAAAGATGACTTGAAACTTAATGGTTTCCCTTCCAAAGGCACAATGAATTCTTCACCTTCTTTATCTTAGCTTTGAACCATTTGCAATACAAGACCTTTGTCTGGTCTCGGCTGCATTTTCAGATCTTATCCCCTTCTGATTTTTGAAATCTAGAAAACAAGAACAGTAGCTCAGGAAAAAAAATTATTCTCCAAAAAATGTTTTTCATTCTTCACTGGAATAAAGCCAGGATATCCACATTCTTCATCAGGGAAAGCAAGACAGAAAACAAAACCAGAAAGAGATAACCCACTATGATACTGTGGATAAAATATTCACTTGATCCATAGGAGATCATGTGTCAGTTCCCATTTCTGACTGACTCAGGGCTGACACTTCTCTTCCCCATTGAGTACCCTAGTGCACAGGTTACAACTTTAGTTTCTTTACTGGGAGCAATAAATAATGAAAAACAGCTTCAAAAGGAGGGACTGAGAAGGATTAGCTACTCCTCATCGATCCAAAACAATGGGGGATTTGCATATAATTCTTCAACTCCTTCAGGACATTTCCTTAGCATTTTTCTGTTAGTAAGTTTTTGGAACTCTTTTTTGTTCTTCTCCTCAACTTTTCCCTGCAGTTACACAGTGTTTGCAATGACAGTTTGCTTAAAATGATACATTTACATGAAAAGATAAAGGTTTGTCAAACTGCCATTTTCCAGTATAAGCTGTTCTCACTGAAGAAAACCCTTATCATCACCCTTTTGGCTTTTCCTCCTATAATTTTGGTTCTGTTGTGGTTTTGGTTTGGGGTTTTTTGGGTCTTTTTTTTGGTTTTTTTTTTTTTTTTTTTTGGGTTTTTTTTTTTTTTTTTTTTGGGTTTTTTTTTTTTTTTTTTTTGGGTTTTTTTTTTTTTTTTTTTTGGGTTTTTTTTTTTTTTTTTTTTGGGTTTTTTTTTTTTTTTTGGTAGAGAGCAGGGCTCCATCTTGGGCCCTGTTCTCTTCTACATAAATGAGTTGGACAGTTGGACGCAGGACTGGAAGGGATATTAAGCAAGTTTACCAATGACACAAAACTGGGAGGAGCTGTTGACTTCCTCAAAGGCAGGGAGGCCCTGCAGAGACACCTCTACAAATTAGAGGGCTGGCAATGACCAACTGTATGAAGTGCTTGATTCTGCACCTGGGATGGGGCAGCCCTGGATGTTCACACAGATTGGGGAATGAGATGCTGGAAAGCAGTGCCACGGAAAGGGCCTTGGGGTTGATTGCAAGTTGAATCTGAGTCACCAGTGCCCTGGTAGCCAGGAGGGTCAACTGGGTCCTGAGGGGCATCAGGCAAAGCATCACTAGCTGGTAAAGGGAGGGGATTGTCCTGCTCTGCTCTGCGCTGGTGCAGCCTCACCTTGAATATTGTGCGCAGTTTTTGGCACAATATTAAGCTATTAGACAGTGTCCGAAGGAGGACAGTGAAGATGGTGGAGGGCCTTGAGGGGAAGCCATCCGAGGAGCATCTGAGGGCATTTGGTCTGTTCAGCCTGAAGAGGAGCCTGAGGGGAGACCTCATTGCAGTTACAACTTCCTTGTGAGGGGAAGAGGAGGGGCAGACACTGATCTCTTCTCTGCGCTGGCCAGTGACAGGACCCAAGGAAATGGCCTGCAGATGCGTCAGGGAAGGATTAGGTTGGATATTAGAAAAAGGTTCTTCACCCAGAGGGCAGTCGGGTACTGGAACAGGCTCCCCAGGGAAGTGGTCACAGCCCACCTGAGTTCAAGAAGCCTTTGGACCATAGTCTCAGGCACATGGTGTGACTCTTGTGACTCATGGTCCTGTGTACGATTGAGTTGAACTCAATAATCCTTATGGGTCATTTCCAACTCAGCATGTTCCGTGATTCTGTGAAATAAAGAAGAAATGGATATATTCACACAAAAATTTAAAAATTAAACAGTATGATTTAATTGAAAGCAAACTAAGAGATTTGTGTTCAATTCTGAAGAAAAAGAATACGTAACAGATTACTTGGGATTTGTAATTTTTGTCTAATATGGCCTTAACAGTTCTCTTTTGATCAAGATAGGTGCAAGAATAATTAGATCTATGGAGTCCTGGGCAAAGCCACAACTGCTGTTATATATATTCTGTTCTTTTGGACCTATAATTCTCTGCTAACTATATCTGTGAATCAAAAAGGTCCAAAGCACTATATAATGTTACTTTAAGGAAATCAGAATCACTGAAGCATATTGCCTGAGGTGGGGAGTCCTAACAATTGCTTCTAGCTTTTGTCTTGCTTTTATGGTTACTTGTGGCAAGTACTGTAATGTGCTAGCTATAGAGAATTTAAGAGCAAACTAAACAGTGACTTTAGCAGATATGCTAAATATATTTCCATTAATTATCTACAAAGCTAGTTCTTCTTGCCAAACCTATGAAGCGTTAAGCTTTTACACTACTTTCCCAGGGCGATGTACTGCATCTATCAGCTCCTCCAGCTCTGGTGCCACTCTAGTTTTCTTCCATAAGTTTCTTGAGAGAAGCTAGAATTTTGAAATTACTGCCAAGTTTACTTTTACAGATTTCTCATATTTATCTTCAGGGTTGTACTGCAGTTGTAGGAAAAAGCAAAAGTGAGACAGTGAAAGACTTAAGACTATTGAGTACAAATCACTTTTTCTTCACTATAAACCATTTTTTGAAATAAAGGTCTCTCCTGAAGAATTAGGTATTCACCAGAAAAGACAGGTGCATTCACATGTGCACACCACATTTACATGGATAGACTCCTAAAAGGGACTCTTTTGCATTAGAATTTCAGAATAAATAAAAAAAAAAAATAGAAAAGGGGGATGCCCATTTTCAGACCAAAATTCCCAAGATAGAATGAAATTCATTAGAATATGAAATACTTGTGGCATAATAATTGACATTCCATAACAGGCTGAAATAAAGCTCAATATAATAAAATAATTTTAAGGTAATAATAGAAAAGATTATTCCATTTAGATCAACAGCCTCTTAGGGACAGAGAGACAGGTATAACCCTTAACAGCTTTGTTTAATCTGTTTATAAATGAGGAGCATAATATTTTCTCTATCTGTAATTTTCATAATGTTCCCAAGTGTTCCCTACAGCTGGTTTTATAGAATGTAAATACAAGATCTCACTGATAACATTGCATTACACACTTCTTTCTAAAATTTGGTGGTGTGAAAACATATTGCTAATTAATTATAATACTAGACAGGACTCAAATCTAGGCTGAAAAACTGTGTCCAGTGTTGAATAGTCATAGAGTGTTAAACTCTGTCTAGTTTGTGAGGAAAAAATACACACACTGTGACAAGGTAGACAGACAAAATAATGGTGAAATTGGGGCAAGATGATGCCTGGTGCTGGGTCCCTCAATAAGAATTTCTGTGGACACTTAAATGGATCCTGGAGTAAGGAGAAAGACAGTTAAATACATTTTTTTTCATGTGCATGTCAATTTACTTTTGTGATATTATCCTAAAGGCAGAGAAGTAAATCAGAGGAGACTGCTGGAGGAAACAAACAGAAGATAAATTGGAGGGACAATGCTGTTTGGTTCCAACTAAAAGGATAAGATTTATGCTTCAGTAGGTTTTTCAGAAGAAGCTGAAATAAGCCTTCCAAAGAAAGGCACACACAAATTGCAGCAAGACCCTATCTCTCCCAAGCTAGGGATTGGAAATTGAAAGTCCAAAAGGAGTATTATAAATTACAATACAGATAAGCCCCATATTGATGGTGGCTTTATTTTGAGTATTAACCCTTTTCTTTACCTGCTCTGTGGTTCTGGATAACTAGTGTCTTGAAGAAACTGTTTTTTAATTTCCTTAATCAAGATGACAAAGTATGCCAAAATTCAGAGTTAGTCATTTACTTGGATAAACTCAGTTATTGTTTGAAAAAATGAAGCTGAGGCAAAAAATTAGCAGGCAAAAATAGTTTCATCTATACAATGGAAACCTTGTTTTAGTCTTCATGATGAATATAAGTGAAGTTAGAGCAAGTTTTAAAGTATTCTATTGGTTTTTAGTTACAAATGAGTCAAATATCAATACCTGATTTTTAGTTCACTGCATTATGTAAAATGAATGCTTTTCTTCTGCCTCATGAAAGCAAAATTATTCTTTCTGAAGATGGCAAAGTTGAAAATGTTTATCTTCATTTTACAAAGTTCATTCACTATGAAAAAGAGTGAAAGGATGTAAATGTGTTAGACTGGTAAAAAATATTCTGGTTTAATCAGAAAGCACTCAAATACACATTAATAATTGCAAAATTGGCAGCACTTTTGATATATCAGAATAAGATGAAAAAAATTATGCAAAGTGCATTATCTTGCATTTTTTATTACCTTGGGAACAGATATCTTCTGTAGAAGCATGGCACAGAAGTCCTAAAACAGCCATCCATAAACCACTTTGGATCTAGAGCATCATGTTTTAACTTTGCTTTTAAACTGAGAGAACTGGTCTGTCAAATAGCCTGATGATAGATATTGTGTTCAACCTGACATTTTAGAAATGACTTCTGGTGGAAATAGCAACTCCGAGAATTTATCTAGAGGAGAAACCAGTTCTAAGCTTATTACGCAAAAACTGCAGTGCAACAGGTAGTTGGTGTAATTTAAAGAACATTTTTAATCCTCCAAGGTTGAAAGGAAGAAGATTTCTTTTAACTCCTTTCTTCATAAAATAGTTCAACTTTCATTAAAAGTTATGGTTGTGTCACAATCAGAAGTGAAGACACCTCAAAGTAAAAGTCATCATGTCTTTAACACATGGTTCATTAATCTATCCTCTGTGAGAGGAGCTGGTGTGGTTGCCTGCAGGTTAAAGATTCCCAACCATTATGGCAGACACAACTGGAGTCCTCTAGTGCACAGTACCCTCTCCTGCTGTGGGATGTTTTTGCCTTCTCTGTAACTGCTGCAGGTGCACAGCCTGGGCTGCCTGCTGGAGCAGGCACTGTGGACAGTGCTGAGGCTGGGGAGCAGATGTACTTCTATCAGCTAAGTCCCACTGCCCATGGAGAAATCTGGGGATGCACATGAGTATCTGAGCTGAAAGCCGGAGCTGCTTTTGGGGCACTCCCTTCATGGAACAGTTTCCAGTGGTGGCAGGTTCTCACTACCTTATCTAGTTGCCGTGAGCCTGAGGACTGCACTTTGGGTGTGATTCATAGGGCTGTGGTTTAAGCTCCATCGGAACTGGATTTTTCTGGTGTATTTGAACAGGCACATGATAGAAATTAAATGCCCATGCCAATTTGCACTAGAATTGGCAGGGTTTTTGCTTTTCTGAGCACCTACAATCTCAAAGAGCACTGTCAGAGGACAGGCAGTTACATCTCCTTTAAGTTCCGCTATTCCATCCACAATAATCTAACAGACCACAGTCCCGACTAGTCTTTTAGACTTAGGAGTCTACATAACACTTCCTGATACATGGAGAAAGTAGTTATTATACAACGTGAGTATCTGCCACTGGGATAAATCTATAATTAGGATATCCACTTCTGGATGTTTTCCAAATACGTCTAAACAGTTATGCCAATTACTGGCATAATTGTAAATGAATCAGAAAAAGCAACAGCAAATGAATCAAACTGGAAGTTGTACAGTTTGCCTTGCTAATTATATTTCTCATAAAATAGCTGATATGAAATGTCTGCTACCTGCTGACTGGGGAGTAGAGGGAATTTTTTATGCTAATTTTGAACACTATTAATAAATAGGATATTAAAAGGAAAAAATATAAATAGCTTCAGAGAGTGATCAGGAGTTGTTATTTTAACATATAGAGTGTTCCCATTTCACTAGATTTGGAAACCAGCCATTGGTTGGTACACCTTTGCAGTGTGTAGCAGAAAGTACAGATGCTTTTCTCCTTAGTTCAAACTCTCTGAATCCCATTCCAAACCGCGTTTTCTTTTCAGCTTCCAGGCTCCAAGATAAGCAAGTGTTGGTGGGACAGATTGAAGAAATATAAATTCAGGCCTTTTTTGGCAATTTCTTTATGTCCAGTTAAAACAAACAGATTCTTGAGGTCTCTATCATTTTACTGTCTTTCCCTCCTAAGAGTATTTGATGCTTTTTATTGATTCTGCAGTCATACAAATAAGTCTTTTAAGCGGTTATTTACCTTGGAGTTTTATTGCTATCATTTACAACAAAAGTCACGAGAAACATGCAATATTAACAGCTAATAATATCAGATTCATGTCATACGCATCAGAATAACCTTCATTTTGCAATTGACCCTTTCAATGGGGCTAATACTTGACTAAGGTAATGAGCTGTTCCTTCTCCCCCACTGCCAGCTGGTTCAGTCCCACACAAGGTGACAGTAAAGGCTGGTGACGGAGAAGCAGCAGAGAGGAAACAGAGACTAAAGCTCCTGCTGCCTCTTCTTTGGCATTGCCTGCTTAGCTGTGCAGCTCAGCAGCAGCAGAAGTGACTCACAGATGCCTCTTCAATCAACTATGCAAGTGTTGGTGTGTCCTCTCCATTCCCAGGACTCTGGAAAATCAGCACATCTGTACCCCCTTACTACCAAACTTAAAGTTCAAATAAGACACTTGTTAGCAACCGTAAGGAGTGTGAGGCTTGTCATCATCTCTTTTGCCTTCTGTACTTTGTTTTTTCTCAAAAGATCTGATATTACAGCGTACACAGAGTACGAACAGAAGTAGAAGCAGCCACATCTCTATGGATGGCTCCAAAATTTTGCTGATTCAGAGCAGAGAAAAGCAAAGCCTGCAAAAATCTGTGTGTAAGATAGTTCATAGTCCAGTTTGATCACTGTAATTATCCAGAAATTAGTCTGGCCAATGACTTTTTCCACCATAAAGCTTTGAAAATAGAAAGGGGATAGAATAACAAGGAGGTTCAGAAAGTTAAAGAATAAAAAGATGCTCATATGAACTTATTTTACTTTGTAATGAAGTATGAAAAATTAAACAGAATTACATTTGGTTCTTACCTTCCATGGGCTGTCTCAAGATGGCTCACAAACACTGAAAATAGGCAGATGATTGTTATTACTTGTTCCCTGTTTAGGATTATGAACGCATAATAGCACTTTTCAGCTAGAGGTGTGGTCACATATTGGCATCTCTTTGACAGTGTGAAATTTTTCTTGAAGAGTTTGCTGTGCAATCAGACAATTTAGAGCCAAAATCTAGCACCAGTAAATCCAGTTAGATCTCTCAGGTCTAACTTTCCTACAAGACCTGTCCAATAAAACAAGTAAGTCTCCCTCCTTTTTACATTTTATACATCTGGTTTTTTTCCTCTTTGAATTAAAAACTGGCCCTAGCCTACTAACAGAATTTCAGAAACACACACACTCTGCAATATCATGCTTCAGAGAGTAAAATATCTCTAATCAAAGGTTCCCATTCTTGTTTATTTTCTTGTGTTTCTGAGGAAGCCAAACTCTGCTCAGGGAAAGCAGCACATAAAGCATTTTGAACAAAAAATGACATATCTCAAAACCCCTTGTCCTTTTTGGGATATCTGTTTTGCACATTTTTATAAACAGTTGTGCATAGCTCCATCACCTTGATATGTACATAATATCTGTGCTTTAGTGGAATTTCTCCCTGCTCTGCTATGCTGCCTCTGATTTTCTCATACTAGAGAGTTGTGGTTTGAAAGTAAGTTGCAAAGCAGGAGAAGAAAGAATCTACTTAGAGATTAGGAGATAGTGTCCTCAAAAAAAAAAGTCGGGGGGGAGAAAAGAGGAAATGAAACTCAAACTCAGATAGAAGAGGCTGTGAAATACTCAGTTTTGGACAGCATCTTGGACCACAGAATCAGTGGCACAGTTCTTGTCCTAGTTGCAGTACACACTGGATTTCACTGCTTTTATATTCCTGACCAGAGTGAAAGTGAAAATGCTGTTCAGTAATAAAATCATGGCTACATGAATATTCTCCTGCATTCTGTCTTATGAACTATGACCTCCTGCTGCTTAAAAGCTTTCACTCAACATTCTGAATAAAATTAAGGAAGTTAAATGCTACAGAAAAACTGTTCTGCTGCAGATGATTTGAAACATGATGAAGGTGTGTAGCCGTGGTACTTACAGAGCACCATTTGCCTTTTGTTGATGATGATAACGTGTGAGTGGCTGTCCATTACGATGTGATGCCTGTTGTGTGTTAAGTATTGCATTCCTGAGGCAACAGCATTTGAAATCACCAAAAAGGTGTTTGCAATTTATATTTCTGGCTATCAAAAGTCAAGGAAATTTCATATTCCTCTACTGAAAATATCAGAAGAAAAAAAAATAAATAGAAAAAAAAAGGTAGAAATTATAGGTCTAAAGAAAAATTGCTTGAGTGAAGCGTAAGAGAGGCAACAAAGAGGTTTCCATGGGATAAACTGAAGATAGTAGAGAGACTTATGAAGAAAAGAAAAAACTGTTAAGAGGAAAAATAGACAACAATAGAAAGAAGTATAGGAAAGAGAGCTGAAAAGGAATGCAAAGTGAGAGTGTCATTGAATGGAAAAGGGACTCAGTGAAGGAAAGTGTGCAAACTGAGAACAAAGGAATGAAACACTGGGATTTCTGGAAGGAAAATATAAGAACTGGCAGATGGAAAAGCAAATAAACAGGGGGAAACAAGTGTGAATGCTGGCTTGGAAGAATTCAGTTAGGATGAGTGGTTGGGGAGGTGGAGTATTTCTGAAGGGATGATTTTCAGGAAATAAAAATTCTGAGATAAGGAAGCAAAGTAGAAATATTGAAGAAATAAATCATCTCCAGCTGCTTCTTCCACTTCTAATCCTTTCTTCCTGCCATTTAGCATCAATTCCAGTTAAAGATCCTTTCACCAAAATCTCTCATATTCTTCCTACCCTCTTTTTAGACAATCAACAATCTTCCCTCTTCCCACCAGCCCTCTCCCTTGGCTTCTGTCAGCTGAGGGGGGCAGAGTTTGTCCAGCCCTTGCAAACAGTCCTCTGTTAAGATGAAAAATACAGCATATCTTCTTTGTGCTGCCTCATGGAAAGCGACAATATAACCTCATCAGTAGAGGTTTTCACATCATAGAATCGTAGAATGGTTTGGGTTGGAAGGGACCTTAAAGATCCTGTATTTCCAACCCTGTTCCATGGGCAGGGACACCTTTCACTAGACCCATCCTTGGTTGCTCAAAGCCCCATCCTTGAACACTTCCAGTGATGGCACATCCACAACTTTGTGCAACCTATGCCAGTGCCTCACCACCCTCACAAGGAAGGATTATTTCCTATCTCTAATCTCACCCTAACCACTGTCAATGTGAAATTATTCCCCATTGTCCTGTCACTCCTGGCTACTGTCCAAAGTCCCTCTCCAGCTTTCTCGTAAGCCTCTTCAGGTACTGAAAGGCTGCTGTTAAGGTCTCCCTGGTGCCTTCTCTTCTTCAGGCTGAACAACCCAAACTCTCTCAGCCTTTTCTCATAGGAGAGGTGCTCCATCCCTCTAATCATCTTTTTGCCTCTCCTCTGGACTTGCTCCAACAGGTCATATCCTTCCTGTGCTGGAAGGAGCCCCTGTGGGGTCTCACCAGAGCAAAGTAGAGGGGCAGAACCACCTCCCTCGACCTACTGGCCATGCTGCTTTTGGTGCAGCCCAGGATACGTTCGGGCTTCTGGGCTGCAAACACACCTTGCCATGTCATGTGCAGTCTCTCATCCACCAGCAACCCCAAGACTTTCTTGGCAGGGCTGCTTTCAGCCCATTATCCCCCAATCTGCATTGATACCAGGCATTGCCCTGGTATGCTCTGCCATGAACACCATCTGGCATTCTGGAGGAAGAAGACAAGCCATGACCATCTTCTCCCTTACTAGTTGTTCAGACAAGAAGTTCCAGGGTTTCCAGCTCTTCTTTTCTCTCCAAAGGAGCTTTTTCTTGGGACAGGGAAGAGAGGCCAAAAAATTGTCTACACATCAACTTTGCTGAGGGAGTAAGATGCAGGGTAGCTGCCTCCTTGCTTTGGCAGTGTTCCAGTGGGATACGAGGTGGAATGAGGTAAAGGCCTATTAGAATCCCAGTTCCCAGAACTGAGCTCCACAAGCATCACACAAGGAAGAGAAGCACAAGCATAAGAAGACACAACTATTATGCAGGATGAAAAAGCAATGTGTGAAAAAAAAATTATTATAATAATAGTAGCTGGTAGGGAGGCAATAAGGGATACAAACTTGGACAAAGGGAAAAAGGGAAAATAAAGGATTTCCCTTTGCAATGCTTGCAGTATAGAAGCCTCCTGTTCCCACCCACAGGCTGTGCCTTTGGCCTCTTCTCTTCCGTACTCCCTTCCCACTGTCTACCCACCAGATCTCACCACTACATTTATCATTCATAAATGATGAAAATAAGCAGCCAGAGACCTCAGAACAGCAACTTGTAGTACTGCTACCTTCAAGAGCTTCCTCTGTAACACTTTCAATCCCAGAGAGACTCCATACAAAGAGCAAAGCAACAATCAGACTACACTAAGCATCATTCATTTTAGTCTGCACAAAGCTGCAGTGCAGAAAGCTAAAGTAAGAGCTTTGACAGTGGAAGAGCACTTTCTCTCACACTGTCATGGCATTCCTGATGGAGAAAAAACCCTATATCTTCCCCTCCTAGTTTCTAGAGCTTGTTTCTATGGTCCTAGAGCCTTCACAACATATAAAATGTGAACTGCAATGCAAAGGATTTGTCCCATTTGCCATTTATTTTTATTGACATCTTCTGCTTAAGGATGGTGACACCAAATCTTTTGCTTCCCTTTTACATATCTATGGTTAACATTTAGAGCTAAAAATAAAGACAACATGCATATGCTGGCAGTAAGGGAACAGAGATTACAGTGTTTTACTCTATATTCACAAGGAGAAAGCATTTTACTCAATGTTTTTTGAAATATAGTAGTTACAGAGTTAGACTGGTAGAAACAATAACAACACCATAGATTTTTACTTTTAACTCTTTGTTTCAGTCAGTGACAGTAAATTATTAGTGGCTTCAGCTCAACTGGACATTTCATGTAATGTTTCTGAAAGATGAGGAAAGAGAAGGAAAAAGGAAGGAAAAGAACAGGGGTGAAATAGAGACTGCAGACAACTGAGAGTATTTTTAAATTTAGATTCCTTACCACAGCCTAAATTCCGTTAACATGAGACTTGGAAGGACACATCTGCTATTCTTTAAGGAACTAAAGCAGTTGGCTGGCCTCCTAGCTTTTGAACAAAGTGTTCAAGGCTCACATGGCAACACTGCATATAACAAATCTGTTTAATCGAAATTATTTTTCTAATGGAAAAATGGAAGGAGTAATGATTGAGAAACATCTGTGAAGGAACTGCTACGCCTTGGGTTTTTTAATAAAATCTGTCTTCGTAGTTTGATTCATACATCATCCGGAGTCACTGGAAGAAGCACTAGCATGGAAGTACTGTACATAAAGAGTACAATGCCTGAAGATTAAGTCTAGCTTCCTATTTTACTGTCTTGTATGTGACTTAGGAGTTTACAGAAAAGGTGTGAAGAAAGCTGTTTGAGTTCATTTTATTCACAACAAACTGATTTCAAATACTGACCAACCTTTTCTTTTCTTAATCACCTTCCTGTTGGTTTGCAAGTGCATATTGAAAAGGAGAATGCAGTGTTCCTTACATGAAATTTTGGTGTAAAAATCTAAGTTTAAAGATGTGAAGAGTAGGGGGAAAAAAGCAGAGTGGAAGATAGACTAAGGGAGTAGTAATATTATTTATAGAGAGAAAAACAGGTGAAACCAGATGTGCTTGAAGCTATCCATGAAGTACCATACCAAGAAAACCACAGAAAAAAGTTATAGACAGAGAAAAGTTCTCATTCACTCCTTAGGTTAAGGAATTTTGGTCCTCATGTCTGAATGACTAGAAAACAGACTGGCATAAGGGTTCATGGGCATATGTGTGTATGTACATTACCTAGAGGGGTACAACGGATTATTAAAGTAAGAAAAATTACCAGAAACTATATATTTACAGGAAATATATAGATGAAAGGTTTTGTGATTAGTTGGGTAGACTTTACCCGCTGCATTCAAAACTCTTTAGTACTCGAGTTTTATCATAAACTTGTAGACAAAAAAATCTGTCAAATATAAAGGCTGAATGAGCAAAAGCTGTCCTGAATTTTTCATCCAAACCCTAACTTTAATCCTTAAAACCACTTCCATGAACTCTTTATGAAGCATGGTATTTTCATGTCTTTGTGTTACTGGTCGATAGAGTTTATATGGAAAGCCAATCTACAGAGAAAAAACTGGAAGTCTGAATTTGTTATTTGTGGTTTTCTTTTTCTTTTAACTGTTTTACAACTAGACCTACTGCAGATACAGCAAGTATCCTGTTTCTAAAGACTCCTCTTCACATTTGTCTTTGATTTCTTTCTTAAAGAAAAAAAAAGAGATATTATTAGAAATTTGTACGTATTTGAGAAGACAAGCAGCACTACAGAAAGAGAAGAGCAGCAGAACTTTTGTAAGACTTAGACAGGCCTGCAGCAACCCCAAGCACTCTTGATGAGAGATTGTCTTTATGTCTGACCCTCCTTTGCCTAGAGCAGATAGCTTTTTTGATACTTTGTGGTTTTCCTTCCTTCATTAAAAAGGAAAGACTTAAAAAAACATATGACTGTTTTCTCTGGCCAGCCAAGTTCTGGATGCCCCATGATGCATGCTGGTCACTGAAGTATTTCAAGTACTACTTTAAGTAAAACCCTCCAATTATAAAAAAAGAACTATAACCATACATTTAGGAACACATGTTAAGCTGGCTTCATCTATTTTAAGCAGAACAAAGGCCAACTGAAAAGTTTCAAGGAAGATTTTGGATGGAGACACTAACGGGTTGGTTTGGTTTTGGGTTTTTTTGGTAAGAACCCTGTAATTTAAGGCTGAAAATAAAATAAAAAAAAACTTGTGGAAAAATGAGAATTCAGCACCCATGGCCTTAGAATGATTGCCAGAGACCTCTTCCATTTATGCCAGCTCTGTCAGTGGTTAGCTGTACAGTCTGAAATTAAGAGGTATAAAGTTTCTACAAACAAATAATTTGCAGTAGGCCAAATGATATTGAAATGGACAAACTTGCAGACCTCTCAAATCCTTCAACCACTGAGTAACTGTTCCACTTTTGCCTGTCTGTAAGTGAACACACAAGCTGATCCAATTTAATATACTAGCTGATCCACCCGAGTTCTGCCTCTGGGAAACACAATCATGCTTGTGCACTCCTGGGAAACACTTTAGCACCCATTCAGCAGGGGTTCCTAAATATGCCAGGCTTTATCTTCACATGTGATTCTGGTCCAAGGAATTGCAGCCCCATACTCAGAGTACTGCCATGCATCAGAGCATGAGAGCTATAATTTCAGAACGCAGCCTTAATGTGGCACAGATTCAAGCCTGCCTTCAATCCCACAGCTGTGCCCAGGCAGATACAGTCAGCACCATTCACTTTCCAGATAATTCCTCTACACTATACACAAGAAATTGTCCACTGTATGTCAGGGGGAAAGTCAATAAATAGCGAGGACTTAATATCACCACCCACTTTTACAAGTGGAAAAATAGGAAGCAGAATGTAGGAAAAGATTGAGAGGCTTTGAATCATTTCATTACATTGTACTACACAGGGGATTTTATTGTTTAGAATGAGATGAGCAAGCACTTGTTCAAAATATAGAATGATTGACCTTCAAGGTCAGCAGAATTGGTGGCAGTGTACAGCATGACTACTTGCCAAATAGTGGAAAGAGAATGAATCAAATGCTCTCAATGTATTTTTCATCTTCAAACTCATCTTGTGGGCCTTATGGAAGAACAGAAATGATACCACTGAGGACAAAATAGAACTGAACTAACAATATTTCCTGTCTTGCATTTGCTGCCTCCATCTGCTCACATTTCCTGGATGACAGGTTCATCTCAGAAATATTTAGTTGAAGATCCATCCAGACTGCAAAGCTCTTAAAACCTACACTGTCAGCAACAGACAGAAATTCTGAGTGTTTTGCAATGACTTTCATTTGTGAATGTTGACTTTAGCAGCAATAAAAATGAGCTCTGTTAGCCTTACATGAACTGTACCTTATCCTTTTTGCTCGACAGCAGAGAGCAGGCTGTGTTCAAAGAGACACTTAACTCCCTCATCCTCAAGGTTGTAGACTCTCACATAGCCTGAGCATGTTTTCTTGATGTAATGTTAGTGTGGGAAAAAGCATTCTTGCTTCATTGACTTCCGCTTCACAGAGGGATTATTCTCCCATTCTTCAAAGAAATATTGTGACATCAACATTTTTACGATTTTCCATTTTGCATTTAAACAAAGTTGTTAAGAAGTGGTATTTCCTGAAGGTCATATTCTACCCTGACCTCATGGGTTTTGACAAGACCGTTTGCTTTAAATCTTAGAAATATTTAGCAAAGCAGAAAGAAGTGGAGAGTCTGACACACAGACATACATGGGTAATCAGTATTTTCTGATAAGCCCATGGAGGCAACTGAACCAATTCTCATTCACTAATGTATATTTACATGTTTAAATAAAATTTAAGAGCGCTAAATGAGAGGAAGACTTCGTAACTCAGGCCCTCTCCTAACTTGTGAGAGAACAGGTAAGAATTTGACCATGTTTTTCACATGCCAGTTACATTCTTTGCTCACTGGATTACTGGTTATTTAGACATAATCCCTATTGCCTTAGAAAAAGCATATCCTGAAACATTTATGTCATTGTTTCTCATTTACATTGTTTTATTAGTATTGGATTTGAGAAACTATCATTTTCGCACTGCTGAGAAGCTCCCTGAGAACCAGAGTTACCTTTTATTACTCTTTTAGTTCATTTGCAGCCTAGTAGATCAAATGTGGCTCTGGAGTTGAGGAGAGCTTTGCTCTGGCACTCTTCTTTCCCCTCAGTCCTTACCTTTCCCAAAGAGAAACAGAGAGACTTCCTTCCTTTATGAAGTCCCTCAAAATCTGCTGCTTGTAATCACTTTATGAAGGTCATTATTTTATTTAATCTGCATAACCCACTTCTTTTCTCCAACTTGTTTTGATTTGTGCCACTGTTTGCCCAAACGTAAAATTTTTGTGTGCTCCCAACCATTCATTCAAGGCCTCTTTGTTCATTCAAAGCCACCTAATTCCTATATTATATTGTCAAGGCACTTTGTCTCACACCGTCAAAGAAATGTGATTACACCTCTAAAACTGCTTTTCAGAAGCTAACCTCTGTGTTTATAGCAGATCAAAACAGAATGTAATCAACTCCATTTGCTTTTGACAGATGTTTAAAGCAATTTTATGCTACAAAGCTTTCTTGCATCGGGTTTCTGTAGTGCCAGGATACATTATTTATAATTTAGGTTCACCGAATACAGGGTGGATTACATGCCATTAGATAATCCTTTCCTATAGAATATTATTCTTTTTATTTTAGCATTTGTGTTGCGAGTTAAATGCTTGCAAAACATGGTGCTCTGGCAGAAATGAAACTTAAGTCTTCTGTTTATAAACTGGGAAAAGCACACAAACTTCCACTGCTGCCTTACTAAAGTGTCTTAAGACTAACAAGACTACAGCTGCAAAACTAAAATATCCTTGAGCATATGCTTAGCTTTAAACAAGTGAGTTACCTCATTGAAAGTCTTGAAATCAATTACAATAATTCTGCTCTAAGTTAAGTAGTTGAACTGCTCTTTCAAACTGATGCTCTACTGCCCACTCCTGGGCATAGGAAAGTAATTCATCCTCAGACTCTTTTCAAGCTCATGATTTCCCTCCTGAGCATTTGAAGTTGACTCAGAGGCAAACAGTTGTCACCCCAAGAGCCAGACTACACTCGATAATCATGATCTGAATTCCTCCACTGGCTGGTGAATTCCCTTTTTCTCCTTACTACTTGCCTTAAAATGAATTTCAATATTCCTGATCTTCATCAGACTACAAGTAACATGAAAGGAAAGTACATAACATGCATACATCTAGTAATTGCCCTAGCAAAATTGTTTTTCTTCTCAAGCTTAAAGGTCAAAGAATTAATCCTAAGTTGAGACCTCCCTTGAAGAAGGAACCTCTAAGAAATGCAACTTTGGCTATGATACGAAAATTTTATTAAAATAAAATATAATACCCTAAAAAGGAATGGAAACATGATTAGGCTCCTTAACATAGTATTTGAGTATTTCACTCCCCTGGGTGAGAATAAGGGTTATTTAGAACAGATGCTGTAATACACAAACTATATTCTTTTATCCTCACCACTGGATTTGGAGACATCTCCTTCTTGTTAATAGCGCTGGGGCTTTAGGCTTTAGTTCTTTGCATTATTTTTCCCTTTGCCCTTGGAGTCTTCAGATGGGTGCTGCCAATTATTGGTTTAGCAGTAACCACCATAGGATGATAAACTAACAAAATAGTTACTAAAAATGAAGCATAAAAAAATAAAACCATGACTATATCAAAGAGAACATTTTCAGGAGGATGGACTCCAGTGCAGGTGTCCCTGGGAGCTGCCTGTCCCTGTAATGCAGTGGAAGAAGAAGTGTCACGAATTCAGGGAAGGCATAAACAGCCTTAAACACCTTGGTACTTTTATTCTTGCTCCTACAGCTAGTTACACTCTTTGCAAATGCTCAGCTTTATAGATCTTCTCTGAAGTCTCACTGACTTGGTGACAGTGTGTCCATCCCAAGGTTACATCAGGTAATTTTTAGCTTGCTCTCTGTCTCTATTTGGGACCTTAATACATTTTTCCAACGCAAAACTGTGGTGGGGGCAGCTTTCCCAAGTGTGGATGCAAACTAGTTGTTAATATGCTCTCATTTCTCAGTGTAGATATGTCCTTGGAGTTCCTTGGTGCCAACTCCTTTCTATCTTTTCCCGGTCCTTTTCCCCCCCTTGAAAGGCATCCATGGGATTTTTTTCTTTAGTGCTTAAGGATTTAACAGAGATATTGGCAGTAGCTGGAAATCTAATTGTTTCTGATAGTATCAGCAGCAAGCATTCACATTTGGGAGAAGCACTTTTCTGATTTGTATGGGACCTGTTTCCCTGAAAAAGCGCTACAGTCCTAGCACTGCACAGAACTGGCATACACCACAAGCATGAATATTCAACAGGAGTATTATTCAAGAATCACAGTTAATGGTAATAACCTTTTCCCCCCGAAATTAATCAGAAAATATGTAAGTCAGCATATTTAAATAATACATTGAAATCAGAGCACAGCATGAATAATATTTAAATTAAATCTGACAACCTAAGAAACACAAAAAAGAGTATTCACAGTAATGGAAATAAGGAATTTTGAAAACTACATTTTCTGAAGGAGGAAATAATTAAAAGACCTACTTCAGTAAGATAATTTATGGGATGACCTTATCAGCAAATAAAAAGTGTAGTTAGATTAAACGAGGCCTCCATGAATGAAATGAAATGAAATAAAATGAAAAGGAGAATAAATGAAAGAAAGACAGATATACATCTACTGCTTTGCAGGAAGGCACAGAAACTAAAACAGATAGGCTGTTCTCATGGAAGACATCTCATTTTTCCCAGCTGAAACCTCTGTTTCACTAAAAGCACTATAAGGAGAAAAAAAAGCATTTTAAAAATGTGTTTATAAACCTGTACCCCTATCAAACCAGGAAGCTGGATAACAAGCATCTCAGGTTCACATTTCTACATGGTAGAGTTCACAGTGGGAGGGTATATAAAAGCGAATCCCTGAAAAATACTCTTACCATGACAGTATCTTGCTTTGGCTCAGAAATAAGGACTGCACTTAGGAGAAGGTATTTGTAGTTTTATATTTCTCTGCTGGCATCAAAATATACTCAGGATACCCAGATTTTGTACACTGTGAGACAAATTCTAGACAGAATGGGAAATTCAGTGGACTAGACCCTTGGTCAGTTCAGCTCTGAGTTTAGTATCATTTAGCAGCTTTAAAAGTCCAGTTGCCAGAGCCCTCCTGCTCTCTCTCCTAATGTAATTTAGCTAGTTACACCTTGTATTTAACTCAGTGGCATGGTCTTTGGACAGCAGTGCTATATCCCGCCGAATAAAAAGAATTCCTTACATTGTTGCCAGTTGATCAGGAGCATCTACTTCTAATTTAGCTGCTGTAGGAGTTGCTCCTGAGCGGTTTAGTGTGTTTCCTGATGCCCATGTGACTTCTGGATCTGCACATAGGGAGCTCTTAGAAAGCCCATTCTTATGTACACTTTCATACTGAAATTCCCCATCATCTGATTCACTACAATTGGGTCTTTTTGGCAGTTAGCAGTCACTGTGAACAGTGACTGATTCCTTCCATTCTGCTGTTCAGGCTTACATAAATAAATATTGAGATGTGACAGCAGGGATGAGGAAGCTGTCACCACAGATTCATTTTGGCATGTGAAAGAGTGGTGGGGAAGTAATAGAGGTTTTGCTCCAATACAGGCTGCACAATTAAACCAAGTGCTGATTGTAGACAAAGGCACTCTGAACTCGCAGATGGGAACAACGCCATCCTCGCAGATGGGCATGAGCATCCAGCAGCAAGCAGCATTGCACTGTCACTGAATATCTGCATTGATGCCTGGCCAGAAATTTCAAAAAAACAGGTGCTGATCCTCATCCTCTATGCCCACAATGCGAAAGAATGCACCACCAGTCATTAATTCAACACCTCTCTGAGTTAACTTCCAGAAGTTCCTGGGAAAAATAGGGACAGATTAGTAAGCAGGTTTAAAACAAGCTGAGTGTTTTGAAATGCATTTTTACATTTAGAAATCTTAGAAAAGTTCTTTAAAATCTGATCTCATTGACATCTTGATTTCATGCAAACATGAGATTAATCTCCCAGGAAAACAGTGGTTCTCCTGAAGCCATTGTTCTTATTGCCCACTGTAGGATTTCAAATATTTTAAAGGGAACAGAGGCTACACATAACCAAATACAACCTTGCTTCACTAGAGAACACTGAAGAAAGAAGGATGTGTTAGAAAGAGAGTAATGAAAAGAACGGCAGGAATTAATGATGTTGCTCTTTAAGGAAATGGTCAAGATATCTGCAAAATCACAGATTTGCTTGACAGCATTCATTATAATCTTGGGCCAGCATAGTTCGGAGCTCTGTCTGAACACTCTACATCTCTAGTATAGATATATTTCCAGCTGCTTTAAAAGGTATAGGCAGCCCAGAGTTCATTTTTTACTTCAATCCCTCTTTGTTCCAGCCTACTGTATGAACATCTACCTAATGAAAGTGGAAGGGGCTCACAGTAATAGGAGCACTCTGGGAGAGGGATCGTAATTGTTGGCTTCCTTCAAGTGAGAGAAGGATAAGAAGGTAGATAGAAATTAAAAGTACAAAAACTATGAAGGAATAAAGAAAAACTGAAACACGCAAAAGTAGTGCATAGGAAAACCTTGAGAGTCTTTGAATCATTTCATTACATTGTACTACACAGGGGATTTTATTGTTTAGAATGAGATGAGCAAGCACTTGTTCAAAATACAGAATGATTGACCTTCAAGGTCAGCAGAATTGGTGGCAGTGTACAGCATGACTACTTGCCAAATAGTGGAAAGAGAATGAATCAAATGCTCTCAATGTATTTTTCATCTTCAAACTCATCTTGTGGGCCTTATGGAAGAACAGAAATGATACCACTGAGGACAAAATAGAACTGAACTAACAATATTTCCTGTCTTGCATTTGCTGCCTCCATCTGCTCACATTTCCTGGATGACAGGTTCATCTCATCATTGTTTAGCTGAAGATCTATTCAGACAGCATTAATGTGTGAATGTTGACTTTAGCAGCAACAAAAATGAGCTCTGTTAGTCCTACATGAACTGTACCTTGTCCTTTTTGCTCAAGAGCAGAGAGGAGGCTGTGTTCAAAGAAACACTTAACTAGAGGAGGGCTCTCTCCCTCGTCCTCAAGGCTATAGATTTTCACATAGCTTGAGAGTGCATTTTTTACCTCTTGTTAGTGTGCCATTGTGAAAAAGAAGACTTGTTTGCTCAGTTTCCCCTTTAGAGAGAGATTATTCCTCCATTCTTCTAAAGATACTTTGCTTTGTGGAAGAAGGAAACGGTATTCAGGAAAACTGAAAGTTAGTGGACAAGAAAGGAGAAAAAGGGAGGAATATAGGAAAGTGTGATCTTTCGTGAGAAAAAAAAAAAAAAAGCAGTGGCTTTTACTCCACCTTATCCAGACTTTCAAGTCTCAAATGATCTCAGTTACTGTCAGGTTTACTTCCTTCTGACTAGAAAAGAAAGTAGAAGATATCTGATTCAGCAGAGTAGAAGGAAAAAAAATAACCAGTTGTGCTAGCTCTTTGTGGACAATGGGTATGTCTGCCTCATTTTACAATTCAGATGGATTGTACAACCTTAATACTTATATCTGTCTTTGTGGGGGATTATATGACATAATTTAGTTTACTCTGAACTGATATTTCTATATTCTTCAGGTTTAAAGAAACATGTTGCCACTCTTACAGACCTCTTTCTTTCTTCTACCATGTTTATAATCATTAGTCCAATCCCTGCCTTTGTATTTTGGTATTTCTTTTATTATAAGATGTTACAAAAGCTCTACACTACACAAAATTAATTACTGTGGTTTGAAGGAACCACTTACAAGTGTTCATGCTGACCTGTATTTAAAGCAGGAATAAATGCATGCTTTAGTCATTTTGGAAAGTCTTAGCCGTTTGAAAGCTTAATTCTTTATAGTATTCACAGATAGCAAGAGGAATTGCAGTCCATGTTCTTCTAGGTATAAACAAGTCATGGGATATAAACTGTCAGTTCTTCTTGCAAGGAGATGCAAACAGTCTCAGGCCAGTCTCTTTGAACAGTGGTTCAACAGTTGTTTTCTGTTGGCAAACACTCCCCACTTGCCCAGTTTTCTTATCAATGAAAAATCCCCCTGCGGCCAACAAACTTCTTGACAAATTGCCTAAGAGTTTGGATACAGTACTTAATATAGCAAATGTGTTTGATTTGGGCACTGGATAAGACATTAACTGCTTTAATAGAAATTTGAGATCTGGTGACCTCTAATTACAACTCTCTGAAAAGGTTTTTTTGTTGTATACAAAGAGAAAAAAATGGCCAATTTGTTTCTATCTAAATACTTTCAATTTTGAAAACAAGCCTGTTTATTTTTTTCGGTCAGTAACACAAACCAAGAAGCATTTGATAAAACTATAAGAAAAATATCATTTACAACAAATCATAGTCCATGAACAGGTGAATCACAAAAAGGCAAAAGGTTTATTAAAGAAAGTGAATCAACAATGATATGGATGCTTTGGAAAATTGTCATTTGAAGGACAGCAGGATATACAGTTACCTGGCTCTCTTTGTGCCGTAACTTGTCTTTTCCTCCTGTGTTTTGAAAAAATAAATGCTGTTAAGTTAGGTAATCAACCTTTATCACGTGCTCAATTGTTTGGTCTTTTACCTTTTTTCGTGAAAGTGTACATTTTTATTAAAGGGCATCAGTTACTAATGTAAAACAGCTGTTTTCAGTAAATGTTTCTTATAAGAATAGTTCTTTCATCTTGTTTCAGAATTTTGTCCCTCCCCTTCTCACTTTCAACTCTATCATCACAATTGCTAAGTGACAAAAGTTGGGAATACTGTCATCTTCCTGTGTTGAGAGAGGTGATTACATCTCTGTGGCTGTTATTCTTGTGAACTAACTCCAACTGTATCAGTTTAATTTTGGCATAAACCACGTATCTTGATATTTCCTGTGGTCAGTAAAGAGTCATGGACATTCCTCAGGGAAATTCATTAAGTCTGTCTTGCATGCTTATTTTAGGCTGGTTTTTTTAAAGTGATTTTTTTTTCCCTGCCATAATATGTTAAAGGAGGTTATATCAACTAACTTCTGTGTGGTCTGTTTTTTAGATGGTTGAGGTTAGATATGAACAGTTCAACTGTGAAAGTGCAACAGATTGAACACTAAAAGATTTTGAGTATGGATATGCAAATGTCACAAAAATAGGAAGCACACATACAATACTTTAAAAAAAAATAATATTAATTTGAGGATTTTATAAAATAGGCTAACCAGCCTGAGCCAGACAGGGAATAGACTTGCAGATCCGGAGACTCCTTAGTGAATAATAGAGATGTTTTGATGAGCATCTGCTTGAGTTCATCAATATGCATGCTACAAAGGCTTTTCCTTAACTGTAAGTGTATTTACTTTTATCAAGGTGGCCCTTACTGGGTTTGTATCCATCCTTCATACTGTTACAACAATTATGCCACAGGTGCAAGGGATAGCCACAAATCAAGAGACAGAATTCAGTCTGATAATGTATATGTTCAAATAAGAGATTGATTTCTTTTAAAACTTAGTTTTGAATGTCTGGCATGAACTGTGCTATACAACAGGATCAGTAAGAACAACTAGGGAGAATATTTCTACTATGACTCTATTTTCTGATCTAGGACCTCCTGCAAATTCATTTCAAGACCCTTGCATAGGTATTATCCATGTCATTTTGGTCAGGAAATTTCTGCCTAATCTAAACTGCCATATTTCTAATGTGCACATCCTTAGAGAGTTTAATTGCCTTACTGAGAGTAATATCCATGGAGAAAGAAAAACCTCCTTAAAACTGTAGGTGGTTGAAAATTTAGTGAGTAATGTATGTTACAGTATTTCACAGGTAGCTCTCTTTACTTAATCAGGTGCACTGGGAACCTATTTAATTGTGCATCATCCCAGTGAGTCAATTTGGCCTAAGGTAGTGAATGGCATTGACTGCTGAGTAATGAGGATACTTCTGACAAACATTTCTGTTTAATAGATATCGTTCACCAAGGTACAACAGCTTACATTAAGTATATGACAAATAAGCACAATATTATACACTTTCAATTTTCTGATACAGAAGTAGCCAAACAAAAAAGTAAAGGTAAGCAATTAAGGTGTAATAAAATAATTTTATCTGTCTGTGTTTATACATTACCCTACTTATTTTGAGTAATTCACAGCTTTAAATTGCATCCCAGCCTATAAGAAGCCATTGAAACATTATTTACTGCTGGATGCCAGCTATATCTGTCAGCACTCCAAAAATGTATAGTTGACAATGAGTCATAAATAAGAGATTAATTAGTGCGGTCGTTAGAAGTTGTGTTGCTGATTCAGATATTTAGTATCTACTTCACTAGGAAAATTTGCATATGTTCTGCCCTCTTATCATCTGTTAAAAGATTTGATTAGGAAACAGAGTCTAAGAACATTGGATGCTAAGGGAAGAGAGGGGCACATGGGAAGGGCACAAGATGATGTGCTGAGGAACAAAGGCTGTTCCTCAGAACAATAGGAAACAGCCCTTAATGCTGGCAAGAAAAAAGCTGAGAGTCAGCAAGGTTGACAGGATTGGTGCCTTTGGAAACAGAACAATAGGCATTATACTTAGAAGTTCAAAGGCCAACCATGAAAATACCTAATTGGTTTACACTCTTGATTTAAGCCTTGTTCCCTTATTCTGCATTTCATAGTTTTTATTCAAGTCACTGGGAATTTTGCCAGCGCTCCCAGTGGGAGAATTATGTGTACTGAAAATGCATTTTTAGATATTAAAAGAATTTACAGCAGTATAAAATCTGCATTCATATTACAGATTAATCAAGCATCACATATTGAAGGTGACATATATGTGCCAAACTACAGAGCTATAGAAAAAATTAATTCATAATATGTCTTAGCTTCTTCACCTAGCTCTGTCCTCTAGCTCTCCCTTTGATTTTAATAGCCTAAATAAATGTTCAATCCTATAGTAACATCCTATGTCCTAGGGAATGCCTGTGCAGCTTTTGAAGGTTAGCCACCTTTTTCAAGGCAAATATGAAATTCCTAAAAAAAGTACCTTATTTATCTTTAAGCACACATCTTTAAGCTGACTTCCCAGTCAGCAAAATTCTGCCCTAACCTGTTTTTTCTGAACACGTGGTTTTATGGATTCCTATTACTGACTGCTAGGGAACTGCACTCTGAGTTGGTTAGTTAGCTCTAGGATACCTATGCAGTTAAAGAGAAAAAAATAGGGTCTTTTAGTTCTCTTTCCTGTTTTCTTTATGTCTGTTCTGCTTTTAATTCTCAAAAAAATGTAGTCATCTGCTTCTATGTGACTTAAATCCTGCTTCAAAACTGCCTGATCCCCTTACCCAAATGAGTTAGGTTGACCAGTTCAAATTTAACTAATTGCATTTGGTCAGATGAATCTCATCCCCTAACCCCAAATTTCTAGCGAAGCTACAGATATCAGTGTTGATGGAGAGATAAATCTAGTGGTATAGTGAAGCAGTCCTTCCATAACATTCAGAACTGCTAAAAGGCAGGTCTGCATGATCAGGAAAGTCATGGACCAATTTTACTGTATTGTCATGGAGAGTCTCATGAAACTGGAAGTCTAGAAAATGAGGCCTTCAAGAAAATGTGAGAAATGGCTTATTGCTTAATCTAATAAAGAGGAAAATTAGGGAAAATACAAAATCGTGTTCCATATATTTCTTGGATCTGCAAAGAGGCAAACAAACTTGTTTTCGTGTCCACTGGGAATAGGACAAGAAAGAACAAGTTAAAACTTCAGTGAGGAAAATATAGACCAGATATTGAAGAAAATTCTGAGAGAAAGGTTCCTTAAGAGAAGGAACAGTTTGCTGAGGGAGTTTATGAAACCTTCTAAATAAAGATTTTTTTAAAAGTTTGGAGCAGTATCCACTGGGCACATCTTTAAGTCAGGAAGTTAGGAGGTTCCTTCAAGGTTCTTTTTTTTCCTTCCCTCCCCTACTTTTCTGTGTTTTTTTCTTTCACTCATCTCTCTCTCTCTCTTTCTCATTAAGTGTGTTGTATTGGAGAGGAGATACTCACAGCTTCCAATAGTAGCCCCAGTTTTATTTCTATGTCTGGATTCCAAATAAATAGCTTCTTTTTATATCACCTGAAGTTTCCTAGGTTGCTCTGAGTTTTATGGCTTTGTGGCTGGCCTCAGAGAAACAAGTTACAAGTGAAGAAATAATTGCTATGTATTCTATCCTTTGAAAAGAAAATAAAACCTGCAGAAACTAGCTGGAGAAGAGAAACACACATCATTTACAGAATAGACAGTTCAGCCTGAAACTCGGCTGAACAGAGGGGACAGCCTCAGAGGGACATGTGGAAGAAAGGAATTCCTGCAGAAACCTCTGCAGTACCTTTCCTGTTACCTGCTGCCTTAGCCTTCAAAAACACCATGTCTGACAACCTACAAAAGCACAAGCTGGGGATTTATTTCTGCCTATAATTTTTTACAGTATTTCCCTTTATGAAGAAGAAAACTTCCACAGTCTGGGATTTATTCATTGCTTCTGCAGAGTTTTCTAAACTGGCAGCCTACTAGCCTATATTTAAATGTCAGACAGTTGAAATCAGCAATATTAAATTTTCAAAGAATATTATAAATGAGAGGGGGAAAAAAGCTTTAGAATCCTTATTTTACTATATCACATGAAAATAAGAAAGGAATTAAAAAGGTGACAGAACACAAGGAAAAATAATTTAGCACTTATAGTATCCCACTACTTTTCAGATCATCACTGAATTGTGTAATTTGAATAATTTTAGCTTCTGTGGTTACTAATAAAAAAGTCTCTTAAACCCTCCCCAACTATTGTTTTTCTACTGAAATCTCATTAAGCTGTTCTTCCTCCTGATCCTCCCACCCCACTCCTCCTCTGGAGTTAAAGACATGTTTGGTAGACAGTATTTTTCTATACATTAGACTTTGAATAGTGTGAAAAAGCCAGTTGTAATCTTCCCATGTTTTTTCTGAGGATCATTACTTTTCTTTTTTTTTTTAGCTGTGAGAAAGAATACTTTTAAAAACAAATCAACGATTAATAGCCTGCCATTCAGGGGTTAAACCCTCATATTTTTCAGAGAATTTTCAGAAAGGAAATCCAACTATATTTTAAGGGCAGCAAAAATTGTTTTATAATGGCCATATGTGTTTATTTTTATTATAGCAGCATGTATCAAGAATGTGTCTTTGGCCTATTTATGAACCTAGAGCTGAATTCATTGTCCAACTAAGACTTCCATGCACGTGAAGAATATAATGTCAAGTCTAGAAGTATTGAACACAGTAATGTAAATATTTGCCCCAAAGTATCCCTTTGATCTCACAACGGTCTAAATTACACACAGCAAACTTCAAAACTAAATACAATCTGAACTAAAACAATACTACCACTAAACCACATGAACAGATAGATTTTTGTGCTTAAAACCTTCAAAGAATCTACTTCTGAGACTTGAAATCTGTTCCTGTTGTCTTTCCTTCCCACAGCTATGCCAGTGTTTAAATCTGCTTTTTCTAGAAACTTCTCCAGACTCTTTCTACCATTCTCTTTTCGTATTAAAATTTCTCCTGCAAATTTTTTTGTATGACTAACAACAACTAGAAACGTTATTCGTCAAATGAGATCAAACCACAAATGAAGAACAGCTGCCAAAGCTCAACTCATTTTAAATCAGAAGTAGTGACAGTGAGCAATCACTAAGGCTCAGAGGAGTTTGCAGCCCTACTGCCATCTCCTTTGGCACCAGGTCCACTGTCAGGATAGCTACACTTATTTTTCCGTGTGGGACCTATTGATGCTGTAAAGACTGACGAAGTATCCAGAATCTCTGATGTAGTAGATGCTGGTAGTAACTCAATGAATGTTCAGTGAGTGGTGCCTAAAAGACTGAGCAACAGAAATCATAATACAGGTCATTTCCCTCCCCTTGGTGAGCTCCACCCTTCTGTCCCCATTGGGGAGAACTGTGTTACCTCTTCAGTTCCTTTCTTTTGGCCTTTGCATCGGGCATTTCTCTCCACAGAGCAATACAGATGCAACGGGAAAAATGGAAGACGTGCTTAGCCTGTTTCAACCTTTGTGTTGCTCTCCTGGGAGCTGGAAAGAGTGAGTCCATACCCCACCAAAGTGAGAAGAGCTGATACATGAAACTCTTCTCCATCTCCTATTCACTCCTCTAATGTCTAGGGCTTCTGTGGCTTTGTCCTCCACCTCAAAACGCAAGTGACTGTGGGTGCTGGTTTGCTGATGCCTAGGCAAAACATAGAACCATATGTCTGTGGGCATACCCAGAATTAGGCAGAATTTGAAGAGGATTTGAGGACTTAAATTTTTGAATGTAGCTATTTACAGATTTGCAGAAAGATAAAATCTATTCAGCTGAAATGTGGAAAGCTTTTGGCACAAAATCTCCTCCTCATATCTGAGATAAAAGACTACAGAGACAACCACAAAAGTTTTTGAGCTGCCAAAAACCAATGTAACATAAATGTTATTTACCAAGACAGCTGGCTTGGCTTATATGGCTTTGTTCATGGCTTTAGAGGCAGCTGGACACCCAAATACCTTTAAGATTCTTGGCCTTTTTTCCTGCTGAAGAGATGCAAGGGGGGGGAAAAAAGGAAAATCCCGGGAGCTTCAATTTATTCTAATACCAAGTGAAATGAATTTTCTCTTTCTTCTATATATAGCTTTAAAATATCATTCTCTTTGTTGCCAGCTAGTCCTGTAACAGTACTGTTTGTCTCTTGTAAGTACATTTTAAGTGTGTCTTCATAACGCTTTCTGGAAGACGGAAAATATTCGGGATATGGGGAATACAGACATTCAGGGTAAAATTACTGCTGTGAAGGTTTTTGAGAAATAAAACTGAACTTCTTCCAGTTGGTAAAAATATATTAAATAGAGATCCCTCAGTACATTAAACACAGGTTATTTTCCACAATTTTTTTTTGTTTACTCTTTGCCAAAACCACAGTGATATGAAATTAATGGCAAAATAGAGTTAACACCACTCTGTTACATTGTAAAGAAATCACAACCCAGATAAGAGCAACTGGCAAATTGCATGCCACATCCCGCTTGTGGCTACTGGAGTCCACAGGAAAAATCCATCAGGTTGTTTGGAAAATAGAAAGTATGATTGGGAACATCACACATAGAGACAAGAAACCCTTTTGGCTGTCCCACTGTCAATCTTTTACTGTAAGACACTGGACTGCTTGTGTCTCAAACTATACCCACAAATTCCAAGAATGAGAATGATGGCTTCATAAAAAAAAAAACCACAAAACTCAACAAACAAACAAAACAAAAACAACCAAAAACAAACAAACAAACAAAAAACAACCAACCAACCACAACAACAAAAACAACAAAAAAAAACAAAACATGAAAAATGTTGGGTTTTTTCAAAATATTCTAAAGTGGTACAGTATTACTCTGTGCCAAATATACCCCTCTTCAAGAGTTTGGTACAGAGTATGAAGCTTATTGCCTCCATCTACAGATTCTTTTAGTAATATCATCAGCAATGGTCAAAGGGCCATTGGCCTTTTTATCCCCTCTCTGTTTTGGATGGGAGTGGCTGATACAGTTGTCAAAAAATGGAGGTGTCATAGGTCTACTGAGAGACAAGCCATTAAATGAACTGAGCAGAGGAGTTATTAACCCCATATTAAACCCAGATCCAAAAGGCTGTGATTTAAAACAAGAAATATAATTTGACCAAAAAGATCTTTTTGCAAAGTATTCACTTTGTGATATGACCAATTTTAAGAAATAAGGAAAGAGGAGCTTAGAACGCCTGCTTCTTAAGTTAGTTAGAGGAAAAGGATCCCTAGCTACATGCGAGGTTTCCCTGTCCAGCTGTTCCCTGTGAAACATACTCTTATCATTTTTAAGAGCAGGTTATTCTGTCTTTTGAAGGATGAATGAAGTTCTATTTCAGCAAAAGGAAATTACTTTGGAATAAGACCAAGTGCTGAGAATTCCAAGCTAAAGACAAATTATTTGAATAAAACCCACATGATTGTAGAAGAAGAGCTACCAATTTAGCTATACTGTACATTAATGGAAATTATAATTAGTGAAAATTGGATGAGAAAAATACGGAAGGAAAATCTATTTAAATCAGATAGAGCAAAGGAAGTAAAAGTCAATAAAAACTGCTTTTCTAAAAAAACCCTCTGGTCTTGGGCTTGAATAGCCAGAGGTATGACCTTCAGTGGCCTTCAAATGATGTTTTTTTGAGAGGAGATGCCTAGTTCTACCTTTTCATCTCCACAAAACAAATTAATTATCATTACATTTCACAAATAAAAAGGTATCTGAAATGCTGCCAATAGTCTTTCAGACAGCATCTCACCAAAAAGATAGGAAATATCACTGACATAAAGAAAACCAAACAAGAAAATGAATACTTTAGAATTCTACAGACAAAATACTTAAGAAAACTACGGAAAAAGTAAAAGATAAAGTTCTTGGCACAGACTAGAGTAGTATTTCAGAGACCATTGGACTGAAACATGACAAAGAAAAAAGCGTGGTCCTGGCAAATGCAAACCAGCCAAGTTAAAACCAGCACAGAGGGCAGAGAGTTTACCATTGCTGAACTTAAAAAGTAAAATGGAATTCTGATTCTAGAGTGGCAAGGCACTCCTGGAGTGTTGATATAATTTGGTCTACCTGTTTGGTACTTCCTCCTGGGAAACAGGGGGAACATCAAGTGCTTTTTGTTTTCCATACAAACAATGCTTAACACTTTCTTTTAATCTTTTTTCCTACTTTCCTTTTTCTGGTTTTGTTTGTTTATTTGTTTGTTTTGTTACAAATGGTTGTGGCCTAACAACTGATGGAGAAGTAAAATGCCAATGCGCACATTAAGATGAGAAAAGGTAAGACTCTGAGAGACACATTCATTCATCTCCAGGCTGCCAGAAGCTGACCATAACAATGATGGTATCCCATCAAACGTGCTCTTTTGTTCAAAATGAGCACCATACTTTATTGATTCCCAGTGAAATTGCTCTGAGATGAATCAAAATACCAGCTGCCCCATTTATTGAGCTGTGAAATATTTCTATTCGTTGTGCAGCTGCGTGAACCTGAACTAATCTAAAGGGCAGATCATCTAGAAGAGAGCTCAAAATAGTTTTATTGCAGGCAGTTTGCCTAAGTATTAAATATAGCCTGCTCACACAGGATTCTGAATAAGGACTTATACTGAAGGAAAAGCAATGCTATGTACTAAATAGAGAACAGATTGCCACATGTTTATCATAGATGCATGGAAATCAAAGAAAACACACCCAATTTAAAAAGTGCAAAGAAATCTCATGACGAATTACTATGCCATGATGCTCTCTATCTTCCATGTGTTTCTTAACACTGTGAAAAACTAGAAGACTGGGTGATGATTTCTGATAAAAACGTGTCTCTAGTGAGTGTTATCTCTGTATGAGGTTGGAAGGGAACAAAATAGCTTGCTAGTTTGGTTTTTGACAGATGGCAAATGAGAAAGCACCAATAAAATCAGCCAACCAGCCCAAAGTTTTCATTTTAGTGCCAGTGCATATGTATGTTGCTTGGGGAATTATGTTCTAATTAACCTAAAGCACATAGTATTGCTCTTTTACACATATTGAGAGGATTAAGTGAATGCAGCAGATTTTATGGTCATTATCAAAATACCAGTGATAATAAGAATTCTAGAAAAATATAGGAATACTCTAAAGAAGGAACTGAAATCTCTCCTCTTGGTAACATTTTTTTCATGCCATGTTTTGTAATTTTTTACAAAAGCAAGGACACTCAGACAGTATATGGTTCAGCAAATTCTGAAACCACTTTTCTGTGGTGAATAACCAAATTCTTCTTAGTTACAAACTGTGAGTCACATAGCTTGACAGGAAGGAAAAAACAATGTGAAAGAAATTAATTTAGTTATATCTTTAAAGTGCATGGCTATACCATGCACTATGAAAAAAAGGAATTTCAGAAAAGCTGAAAATACTTGTAAGATAGCCCTACTTGCACTCTGCTGGGAGTCTCCAGTCATTTAAATAAAAAATTTGTTAGTTTGTCTACTACTTTACTCATGAAGTAGCAGTTTTGAAGATGGATTCAATTGCATCCATATTTTTAGGGACTATTCTAATAATTTATGAGTAGAAAACCCTTGAATTGGGCATTTACAAAGCAAGATGGAAAATGTGTGGGTGGGGTGCATTCTTTGCCGTCTCCATAGTACAACCCCTGGTTAAAGCAGTCCTGTGACTATCTGTAGCTCCAACCATCAACCATTTCACATTTGATAAGGCTATCCAGAAATACTAAGTACCTCCTGACACTCTCTTAATAGAACAGGGTGGGTTGATAATGTATTTTGCAGACAAACTATAATGTTACGGAATAGGAAGAGGATATGAGCTGAGAAAAGAAAGACTGGAGTTGCCCCTCAAATAAAAAGGAGACGAGGGGATGAATGTGGGATAGGAGGAACAGGGAATGGGACAAGGCAATACTTATGGTCCCTGGTCTGAGAAGAAAATAAAGAATGCTGCTACTGAGGAGGAAAGAATTTGAGCAAGATGACACAGCAAATAAAACATTTGGTATGAGTTCACAAACCAGCTGAGTTGGCAAAATTGTCTGTTCTGGTTTTAATGGAACAAGGAGAATGACAGAGCCCATGACAGATGCCCATGACACTGGGAAGGAGCAGATAGAGTATCTGAGCAGGATTTTAATCCAGAGAAAAAGGAGAGGATGAGAAGGGGAGAGACATAGTTCTAAGAGTTGCTCATAAGAGGGTCCTTGGCACAGAGAGAGGACACTTAGTATGAAATAAGCACTAGTACTGCCAGAAGGACAATGCAGAGAGACAGGAAGATGCCAGATAGAAAATAGTGACAAAATAAAAGGAGGCATGGTATTAGTTCACAATAAACTTAGCTGACAATAGCTGTTGAAAAGTGTAGGTTCTGTGGTGCTGCTTCCCTGTGCTTTTTAACTACCTCCTTTCACTGCTGCCCAAAGGTAGTAATTCTTTCATTTGTGCTGTTAGAGGGATTTGTGAAAAATCTGATTATTTGCTGTTCATGTGGATCTTGGTAAAGCTTTTCTGCTTTATGTGGGAACATTTTCATAACTGATGTATAGTTTAAAGCTCTTGATAATGCCAAAAGTCTGCAAGAAATGCAAGGTCCTAATGTACTTAAAGATATTATTTGAGCACTGCACCTCTAAAAGAAGGATCAGTGTGATTCACAATTTTACAAAGAATGGGCAAGTAGTAGAAAACTAGACATGAATATATATAAATATGCATACACACAGAGTTTGCTGACATAGTTCTGGGGGAAAAAAAGTAAGAAATCAAAACTAAAAGCATTTATACAAAAATGTCTGCAAGTAGGGCTGAATTTGTGATTAAGTAATAACCATGTGAAATTTGAGGAACTATTCAGAGACTGATTATGTAATGTTAAGTTACAGAAAGAATTATTTCTCATTAGTGATAGAATTAAGTTGGCTATGATTTATTTGCATCTCTGAAAATGATGTTTGGTTTCAAACAATTCTTAAGGCAAGGTTAAGGCTGCCATGGTATTGAGTCCAAAAATATGGATCACCCTATATTCATAAGATCAAATACATTTGCATACTGAAATGAGACACAATCAATATTAATTTAAATTAATGCAACAGTCCACATATTCCAAGCTATGCCCAGGAGTTGTCTAGAAGAATGTCGGCTGTCCCAGCTCAATAACACACTAATTTAGTACAATATATAAGATAATCCAGTGATCAAATAAACATCCAATTTACCTGTATGGATGTAGCCCCTTCATCTTTAGTGACAATTCAAAGAATCACCTTTCAGATGCTCAGAAAAAAAACCAAACCATAAATAAGAGATGTTGCATAGAAACCTCTTCTCAGTGCCTTTTAAGTACCTAGTCCTCATTACAGCCTTAATTTAGAACACATTTGTGTTTGTGTTTAATATTTGGCTTTGAGAAAGTCTAACTGTACAACTACATGCTTTTCTGGATCTAGGCATTCATCTGTTGATCACTTCACGGAATGGTATTCGTAGGCAACATGGTACCACTGTAGCATTTCAACAGAAGAAAAAAAGCCCTCCTAAATAAATTCTGTCTGTTAGGAGTAATGAAACAATGTGAACTCCAATAATAAATTCCACTTGCAATACAGGCCTCCCTAAAAAATAACTTCTAAGGAAGGATGGAAAGAACAAACGCAACAGAAAAACATGATTTGCTTATCCCCAGAGTGTTAATTTCCTCGTTCGCTGAGTATCTGTAACAGCATGTATCTGGAATAAAGAGAAACAGAGGCAGAAGAAAGAAACTAATTACATGAGGGAATACGAGTGAAATAAAGTAGCTTTTGGCTAGTTTGGTAAATGGCAGGAAGTATTTAGGATTCAGAGCTACACAAAAGTCAAAAATGCTACAAAAAGTCACATGATGAGTGGCAAATCCTCAGAGAATGAACAAGACTTTGTAACACGGGAATGTGTAAACTGCATCCGAGAACAGTGTAAATCCTGCCTGTTGACCAGCAGTCAAAAAAAACAGGATCAATGACTGTGATACAGGGGCAGCTCTTTGCAGGCAGCAATGTCCTTGCTGTAAATAATAACCATGGAGCTACTCCTTTATCAGTGCAGCAAATTCCTGAGAATAAAATTATTTGAGGCAAAAGCTCCCAGCCCCACCTGAGAGATCTGCAACTGCTTATCACCTAAATCCTGCAGGAATGCAGAAATTCGGCCAGTGTCAACATTTGTATTTCCAGCTTCAAAGCCAGTCATGGCAGGGGTGGCGGGATGTGAAATGAGAGGGTGGGAGAGAACATCTTCTGTGGGCTGTGCAGGGGTTGCAGAGTCTGGTGTCTTGGTTTGTGAGAGCTGGGCAAATGGGGGAGGGATGCGAGTAATCGAAAACAGCGTTTGGGGGAGGTAAGCTGCATGGCATCAGGAGGAACAAAAGAATGTTTCTATTCTTCTGTGTTTGCAGCAGGGAGAAATGTAGCTGGGAATAATAGGATGATGAATGGGTGGGAAAGGTGATGGACCTTGACGGTATGGAACTTCTTAGTGCAATTTCGTCATGTCAACAAGAGCCTTTTTTAGTAAGGAGAAACAGCATTAGGAATGTGCCCATGCCCACAGAAAAGGCTTTTAAACGCTTTGCCCCTCCTAAAAGTTCGTGTATTCTTCAGCAATTTTGCACCATCAGGGTTTTATCAAGACTAAGAGCTTTTCTTTGACATGTGCAGCAATTTCATTTTCCTTACACACACAGGCTTTTAATTTGCTACAGCACAGAGCCTAGTGTTCACTTGAGAATTATGCATGGCAAAAATGAAGAAGGGGGGAAAAAAGATAACTTTGGCTTCAGATTCATCTATTTTTTGAAGCCCATAGATTGTTTCAGTATGAACAGCAATTTTATGTTTATAAATAGAAGCATGTAAAACATGTTTTAAAAGGAAAATCATAATTGACCTACTCTTTAGGGCTTCTGATCTTTTAATTAATTGATCCCCTAATTATAGAAAACTGTAGCAGAACAAATGATAAACAGGTTAGTTTGGAGTATTTTTTGTAAGCATTATAGCACCCAGCAGTACGTGTATGTAAGGAACTGTTCTATAGGATTATACAATATATTGCTTTATAAAGACAACACAGCTCTGAAGATTAATGTTTTCTGAATAACCAAATACACATTTTGGAGCTGTCATTCTGCTGTGCGATTAGTCTGTGCATTAAAATCTCTACCACTGTACACAATAAAGTATAATGACATCAAAAGAATATCTCATAAAAACTGGGTTACAGATGAAGGGAAAGCCTGAGATTTGAACTTAGGTTTATGGTTCCAGCTCACATTACATGTTAAACACAGCAGTTAATATCTTTTATTTTCAAATACACTTAAAGACCCCATTAAATGTATTGCATAGGCTTTAATTTTATCTATTCTATTCTTAGGAAAAATATATTCTTCTATACATGAAATTAGTTTTATTTCAATAAGCTAACATTAATCCTTTTTCATTTCCCTTGAGATGATCCCTCAATAACTTTCTGTGAGATTATCCTCACTTTCTCTTTAGCAAATATGTAAAACAGGATGAGAGATCAACAGCACAGGAGACACGATGATGACCGTTGCATGTGGTAGTAATTTCCCACGTTCACAGCTTTGCAACAGGGGAAAACACATTTTGAAAAGAACAGGGGACATCTGGGGAAAATCCTCCAAAGTTTTAGCAACTGCTTAGAGAAGACTGTAATGTCCAATAGGAGTCAGCTGCCAGAAGATGGTCTTTCCATCAAGAAATGAATTGTGCATTATACCGAGCATGCAGACAACCAAGTTCTAATATAAGACATCTGGTGACATCTTTAGTAAAAATCTGCTCCAGAAACCAAGTTTGAAGAACGATTTTTTTTTTCTTTTTTTTTTTCTTTTTTACTTTGTCAAGGGACATCTCATCTGAGGTGTTTAATCTTCGTGAAAAACCACTAAAAGTATTAAAAGCTGGCAGAAATTAAGAAGACCTCTTTTTTTAAAAATGGTTTACATCCAAACCCACTTTTTATTTTTGTAAATAAACTGGTATTTTCATATTAATCAGAAAATCCATCTTATGTCTAGTCTAGTGTTTGTTTCATAATGAATTAAACACATAAGTATTTATAAACACATTTAAGTGAGAGGTGCTACTATGACTCACTCCACTGTTGCAGAAAGAACATAATTCTCTGAGCTGATTATGAAAAATCAAAATTACTAGAAAGAGAATATCCAAGAGAACTCATGGATTCTGCAGTGAATGTTACGTGTTGAACTGTGCATTTGCAGCAGTTCCTAAATTGTTTTAATAAAAGCCATTGGCAACACTTCTGCTATTGTTGATCAAGGCCTCATGAAGGCCAGTATCCTGTCAGCTAGAAGAAAACACAGTCTGACACTTCAAAGCTCTTCCCCATGCACTCTATTGCATCTGGAACTAATACTTAGATGCTGAAAGTTACATTTTTCCCCACTTCCAGTGAACTTAAACATCAAGGTACAATCAGTCATAGCTAAAGGGCTGAGTTCATTCTTTCAGTCTCTGACAGCTGACTGCCTCACCCTATCTGTGCAGCCCTCATACCCTTTTGCTGACTTACTTGCTCATCCCATGCTTGACAGCATTACTTTTACCACCTGCATACCAGCCTCTGGAGAGCTGACAGGGACCCTTTCACACACAGTAGATGTGGATTCAAAAACCTTTTCATGCTAAGCAGGGAGTTGACAATACATATTTGCTTCATGAATAGTTGTCTACCCAATAAATAACTGCAGAAAAACGGAAAGTCTTCCTCCATCAAAAAAACCCAAACCAACAAACAAACAAAACATAAAAAAACCCAACAACAACAAAAAAGAGAAAGATGTGGCTGTAACTATATTTCTGTAGGAACCATTTCTGCCAGTATTCATAACACATTTCTGTTACTCCAGCCATGATGCTGTATTAGCTACATATAAGTTGCTAGACACATATGCCACAGGCAGTGATCCATGGCACTAGGCAACTCACTGCCAAGTGTTGCTGTCCCACCCTGCTGTTGCTCTCCCCAGAGCTGCTTTGTGGTATCCACACTATAAGCATTCATCTCATACTGTCCTGGTCTTTTCTGCTGGAGAGCATGTGACGTACAACCTTGCATTTGACCCTGAAAAACCTGCATGTTGTTGTGCCAAAGTAGAGACAGCTTCTTAAAAAAGTGCAAGCAAAATACTGCTATCTGATTTGGTCCTTTCATCTTGAAATCAGAGCATTACACAGGAAGCTTTGGGAATTCATTTCTTTCCCATTGCCACTTAGCTTGTACCATTCTCTGTAGCTCAGCAACCAAAGCAAGTAAACACCTTCAGTTTTTCACTTTCAGTCATTATTCTGACAAACCTGGAATAAGACTTAATCAGAAATGATCTTTCTAGTAGTTACCTTCAACTAGTAAATTATAATATTTTTCAATGACATATAGTGCATGTTTGACAATGTTCCTTCAGTTTCACTCTCTCTATGAATAGAAAACCAGTAAATTGATGACACATTTTACATAGAGAGCAATAATTGTCACCCTCATAAAGCATCACAAAATTAGTACCTGATAAGGATAGGCAAAACCTTAGGAGCACAGTATTTAAACAGAAAATTGCAGTGACCCATCACCAACACTAAACAGATTTGTGCTATCCAAATTCCTTTCAGTGCTTGTTATTATGAGACTAATCTTTTGGGTACTCGGAAGTGCTGTTTTTTTTCCACTAATATACCAACAGGCTGAATGTGAGTATCTAGCTGCCTAGCTGTTATACAGTCTGTGCTACCTACCTTTAGTCTTCACGCAAGTTCAAAATCTTTCTGGTAGAGATTTATGCCAGTGGCTTTTCCTTTGACTTCTTCCCATTTCATTTCTCATGAAGACAGCTTACAGTGGCCAAAGACCTCTTTTGCCAACATAGCTTAAATTGTTTCCTTGGGCAGGCAATGAAATCCATGCAACAAGAACAGGACTTTTCTTTTGTCCATGTATAATGGAGCTATATCAAGATTTCAGAATAAAAATATTAAAGAGTTTCTCTTTTTTTTCCCCATGGATCACAAGAGAAAGGTGAGCTATAAGTGCAGGCAGGCCATATATTTCTTTAAGATTATGTATCTCATTTATTTCAAGATTATTGTTCTTTGTTTGTTAAGATTTTTAATCTAATAGCATTTCTATTAGTATACTGATATTCTGAAAGTGCTTTGCCCTTACCTTTGCTTGATTTTAGTCTTGCATGGTCAGTTAAAAGCACCTACTGATTTCAGGGAGAGTTAGAGTGTTCACAGAAAGTTGAAAGTATTTAGGAAGCAAAAATTAAATATGCTAAAAATTTCTCACAAAACCAAAAACTCTGTTGTACAATGTAACAGTCACTAATAACAGTTACGAATTAAGAGTTTGGTATCTAGATTATAGCTTCTGGAGTCGTCAAACGAAGTTCAGAACAACATACCTTAGAGCTGATACTAAGCCATAAGAACAAAATTCTGTTACTTTAATGACTCGAGACTAAATCCACAAAGAAATGTTCATGGAAAGATTCTTTTCATGGAGGGTATAAGTTATTTTCCTTGATTTGCAGTACATAAAGTGGGGAGAAGTGGACTTATTGAGCATGCTATTCTATGTGACACTTTCTGCTAGCTACCTTAACACAAGATTATTTGGACCTTAATAAAGTCCTCCTACTTCCTCAGATGTCATTGTGGAGCTGCTTGGATCTCTAGCTTATACCTAAGTGTCTCTTAGGACTTTCAGACTAGGTATTTGAAATCAGCACTGAGAGCCAAGTTCTGATCTTACTGGTGTTTGAGGGACTCTAAAGATTTCTTAAAAACTTCAATGGATTTATTGAGAAATATATAAACAAGGGTAGAATCTGGAATGTCTGTCACTCTTTACCCCAAACTAGATCACTATTTATGTCTCCACCAGTAAATGAACAGGAACGGAATAGATTGGAGTCCTGGCACACATTCATCTAAATTGTTTAATTTTCAGCAAGTCCAGAATAGTTTGTCCTGTGCCAGCTGGAGAAAGTCCTGTGAATCATCTGTGGCATGGAGTAAGCCCAGAATAATCCCATTAAAGGTATGAAGAAAATACCTTTTCAGGAAGAGAGAAAGTTTATATGGTGGTTGTGCTATGCTGTTTGTCCCAGTCAGAAATCTGCCCTTTTTCAGTAGCAAATGGGTCAAAATTGGCAGAAAGTCTAGGACTCATACTCTTGACAAGCAAACTGTTGGTGCTGCTTCATACAACTCAAGGCAAGTGAACAGCATCTGGCAACTAACAGTGGTGGTGGTCTCACCCACATTCCTTATTCGGTTCCCAGTCAATACTGGAAATGCAGATCATTGACAATACATCCACTTTCCCAGGTATTTGTAGCAATAATTCCTGAACTCATTTAGTTCATTATGTTTTGGAATACTAACAAGAGGTTTATCAAAATTACTGTTATTGAAATCTATTTCCTCAAGCGTGTCTGAAGGTTAATGATGTATCTGCTAGCTATGTCTTTCCCTTTGGCATTGTAGGGAAGAGACAGCTATATATTTATTCCATTCTCATGAGTAATTGTTTAATCAGCTTTTGCACACTGCTAGTCTCCACCATAATTTCTTTTCCTGCTCTGAGTGCAAGCTACTGAATATGACTACGTATAATGTAGATGTAGAGGCTGCAATGGGTTTTCATTCTGTCAGTTTTACACTGAGAGAATTTGAAGCTCTGACAATTATTTATTGAAATATTTTTCCAAAGCAGTCTAGAAATTCTTTAAATATTCTTCTTGCAGAGGCATTTTAATACTTACGGCAACATCACCAAAGGGAAAACTGTGGAGGACACCTTTTAATCTAGATGGCTGGAAAACTAAAATGATGTTAAGCATATGCTTCCAGATAAATCTGGAGATTTCCTTTAGAAAGATGTAATCTGTCACACACTTAATGTTACAACTGACTTTGACGGTACAAGTTTATTTGGATTAGATTTCCCTGTCTGCTGCACCCTCTTCTCTCAATGTCAGTAGTCCCTTCTTATGGTGGTCCTGCCTCATTGCTCAGCAGCAGAGTTTCAGGGAATTGCACATGAATTTTCCAGTGGGGAAGAAATCAAGGACTTTGTGTGAACAGACTTTAAACATGGTTTGTTTTGTCAGCACACACACACATACGTGCACACACACACCCACACACACACACATACACACAGACACACAGAAAGCAACCAGAAAAAGGAGGACTGCAAACAACAGGAAGCAAGTCTCCCTTCAAGGAATAATGTCCTTACAAAAACACCTGATGTGCAGAGAATCTCAGTTTTGAGCACGTATTCAAATGTTAAAGAAGGAACAAAATTGCCCTTCTTCTTGCAAAGCACACCTGGGACAACGTCTTCTCCCAGCTCTGAGGATTTATTTGCAGGCTATGTGTAATAATGCCACCTACTGCCACCTGACAAACACAATTTGTTTGGCTGCAAAGCAATGTGGTGATTATGTTTTTACAAAGTCCTCATATTTGTAGATTCACAACCTTAATTTTGAGAAGAAAGGGAATTCTTCAAGCCATATTGAAATAAACTCTGTTCATTAATTTAATATTTCAAGATAACTCCTGATTAAACTGTCACACACATAGTCATAATGCGCAAATTCATGCTTTTATTCTATTGAAGTTAAAACAGATTCTTCACCAAAAATAAATACAGTATCAAATCTCAACCCTCTGACTAGAGATTTGCAAATATATTATGCTTCAGATGTTAAGTTTTCTGAATAAGAAAATGGAAAAGTGACTTACCCAAGTCATTATGTCAATATTTTCAGCAATACTTAAATCACATGTTGAATGAAGTGATCTAGCTAGAAGAAACATACAAGAAATTACCAGCAAATAATAATTTTTAGATTTGTAAGAGCTCAAGTATGAATCACGTAATTAAATCCTCCCTTTTTCTTTACTAATTACCTAGAGCTATAATTCCATCTTTAATCATTTATAGTATTTATTATTCCATTTTACATTCTTTTCATACTGAGTCTATGAGTAAGGGGATTTTTTAAAATTCATTTTGGACATTTATCATCAAATTTTTAAACTTGTTACGTAAAATTCTGCAATACATTCATATTCAGCAAAGTAGAAGACTTAAATGAATTAAATGAATGCCTGGCGTGTTTGTAGTAACACTGTACATGGTTTCATAATTTACAATCATTTCAACAGTTATGGTTGGAGTAATGCATTACACTTCTGCTACAATTCTAATTGCAGCTGCACATATTCTAAAACAAAAATATTAAGTCTGACAAATAAGTGTGCCAACCCTGTAAAACACATATTTTACAAATCAGTCTTGACTGGAAAAATGCAAATGGATTTCTATTTACCACCATGATTTTACTAAAACAAGATAATGTACTAGTCTCCTTTTATTCAGGAATATGAATGTGAATAATACGCTTGCACAGGACTCAGAGGAATCAAATTCACATGCATCTTTTACAACAGACAATTCCAACAAACCCATATATCATTCTGAGAGACACTGACCCACTATCCTGAGTTGAAGTGGGCTCTATTTGATGCTGTTTATTTAGCATAAATAAATTTTGATTGAAATATATAGCAGGACAGAGCTTTTCAACATCCTAGCTGGCTGACAAAGTGCTAGTCATGAAGGGTTTTTTTAGCCTACTTCATTATGTTGAAAATAATCCAATAGCCCCTGAGAGGATGAGCAAAATACAATTTCGGTAACTACTCTGGAGGTAGAAATGGGGCTTCAGTTTTCCTGTTTTGTCTATGCATTTGTTTACAAAAGGAAAAAGCAAGATCATAGGAAAAGGAAACTAAACAAAAAGGGAGTAAGGACTTGACAAATACCAGATCTTCCCTTCCCTTCCTATTCCTTCCTTACAATCTCAAAACTTCTCAAAAAATCAAAGTGTAATATAAGACATATAATGGTCACGTTCCTTGATGATCCTTGTAGGTTTATATTTGCTTTTCTAGGCCATAAGGCATTAAGGTTTTCTATCACTTGTAAAAGGAATTTTCACTGATAGTGAAGCGAAACCAGTAACTACTTTGCCAAATCAGATCCATTGTGAGGTTTGCTTTATATTATTTTTATTTCATAGGTGTTCTGGTGACATGAGGCATTTTCACACATATCATGGACTTTTGATTTGGTTACAAAATAGATTACAGACAGAGAGCTTAGAAAGATGGATGTAGTGATTTTTTGCTCCAAGAGGGTAGCTGGAGTTTGAACGGTGCTTTGACTGACATATCTATCATATTTTTCTAAAATACATGTCATTGAGTTGATAATATGTTTTTTGTGCTTCCTCCTTCTGAGTTGAAAAGTAACATCTTCACTAAATAATTCATAGAAGCAGATCTTATCACGTAATTAGCTTATTCAGCACAAAGATCTTGAAGGGTATGTCACTAAAAGACAACACACTAGAGAATGGATGTTTGACCTCTTTAATTAACTGTAGCATTGTTAGTTCCAGAAGAAATCACAGAAGGATCCAGAGACTGACTTGGCATACTCAAGAGTTGTATCTTTATCAATCTTGAAGACACAGCCAGATCAAAGGCCTCCAGGCTGTTCCCTACTGGTATTTCTGAACCCATCTTCTGAGATGCTGATAAGAATGCTGCAGAAGCTTGCTTGCTAATCCTATCTCCGAGGTACCCTTTCAGTCAAAGCCTTCTATTTGAAAGAAACCTTTGAATTTACTTCTGATTTAGAGAGCTACCTAGCATTGCACCAATCCTCATGTACGCAGGAAGTGCAGTGTCACAGCCATTTCCTTCACCGGGCCAAGGGCCCAGAGGGAGGCACGCTGTCCAGCATCCTGTTTGTGGTGGTGACTGAAATACATCTCTCACAACTGGGGCCAACTTTTGCTTTCCTTTCCTGTGCTGGAAGACCCAAATAACTGGTCAGTAACTAATGTAGTTATACCAATATGACACTAAACAGACCCATGACACAGGAAACTTAAAGTTAAAAACAGGTGAGATTAGAAGGGTCAGTTAGCTGAAGACACTGAACTACAGGAATATTTTTTTCCAGTGCAGTATGCTGCATTCAGGCAGAACAATTCAGTAGTGACTGTAAAAAAAGTTATCAGATTCTCATTGTATTTCCAAAAATCTTTTCACTGGCCGTCTTAAAAAGCTTATAACTAACCAAAAATTAACTTTGTATATTGTCTAATATGTTTCTTTTCCTGGGAATGTCCGCTTTCCAAGTCATATGACCAATTACTCAGGTACACATACGTCAATCCTACAAATTATTTTAGTGGGCAAATTAATGATAATTTGACAGACACTTACATAGTAACCAAATCAGAAAAATGTGTTTCAGAATTCAATTTAATTTTAATCAATAAGTAGATTTCTGCAAGCCAAGTATAAGATTAAGTGGCCACAACTCTATCCCACTGGCTTTCATCACCAACCTATCATATATATAGAAATTAAAAATAATTTTTCAACTGAATTTTAAAAAAATCGTCATACAAATAAAACCAGAGTTTTTATTCTGAATACTAGTTTTTACTAATTGTTTTTACTAATTGTTGATCACAATCTACTATAGAAAAAAACAGAACTGATGACTGGTTTTGGCAAGAAAATATTTTAGCACTATAATTTTTAAACTAATGTCCAAATAGCAGAGACCACAAAGTGCACACAGAGCAAAATATTAGCATTATAACATTTTCTAAACATTCAAAAGATCATGAAGCATTCTGGTTCTCCTTGGAGAATGTTAAAGTTGAACTTGAACTTGACAACAATTTCTATTTTTTCCAAAATGGCTTACCGGTCTCTGGGAGATAATGGGAAATAATTAGAAACTGAGGAAGGAAAAAAAAAAACGTCATTATGAAATGAATGTAGCCGAGAAATCAATCGTTAAATATCTACTGCCAAAGTTGTATGTTAATTCCTCCTTACTGGTTTTAAAACAAGATTGAAAGTGCTTCTGAGTGTTATAGACCAATTCTTCCGCAAATAATTGATCTCAATACTTCAGTTGGCAATAGGGAGAAACAGTTTCCTCTTCAGAGTTTTTCAAAGGACTCACTCTCTTTTCACTTCCCACAATATAAGTGGGGAGCCTTATGCTCCTAACTCAGTTGTGGGGATTTAATTTTATTTGGATTCCAGTGCTCTTCTTGCCAGTTGTTAAGGCAAAACTGTACAGCTTTAAATGACCTAAGGGCTATTAAGATATGTAACATGATGTTTCTGGAAAAGGGAAGATGAATGATTCAGAGAGACTGTTTAGAAAATGGGCCTGTATATGCATCCAGGTAAACTTTCCTAAATACTATGCAATCTCACAGCTCTGTCTCATTTTATTACAGAACTGTATAAGATAAAGTACTGCTAATGGTAAACACAGACATTTGCAGCCATGGACTGTGTTCAGGTCTAGGTGACAAAAATCTCTCTGCAAAATGCAAAAAAAGAAGTTTTGAATTTTGACTCTCTTGAACTTGCTGAAAAAGGAAGTGTTTCCAAATATTTTGCCACTTTATTTTCCCCACTAAATAACAAATAGTCAGGATGCTTTGAACCATCTTCTGAGTCCAAGTTGAAAACAAGCACAAAAAAATTTACATTTCTTCTCAGATTCTTCTTTGTATTCTTTCACCCTCTTTTGTGTCATCCTTGTTATTTGGACGATCCTTGGTGCAAATTTATCAATAGAAGTCTGTTTTTGCAGGGGACTGAAAAATCCTAATTCAGAAAAAAAAAAAAAAAAAGTAAGTTCTCTTTAAGGATTGCTGTTTTCAAAGTTCAGGCTAGATAAATAGAAAACTGGAAATCTCTGTGTTCAAGATAGATAGAGTTTAAAAAGGGTAACAGTGAAGGCAGTTAAAATGAGTAGGATCACAGACTAGATGTCTTGTGAGGACAGGCTAAAAAGGCTGAGACTTCAAAGGGGAGAAGCTTAAGGATGTGTGACTGAAATGTCTGAAAAATCATGAAAGGTTAAGCGGAGTACAGAGCATTATTTGCTAAATCTTGCAATACTGGAAGTAAGGGGCAATTACCAAAAGTAAAAAGATTGGCTGAAAATAGAGGTAGATGGAAAACGCTTCTTTAAAGCAAAAAGTGACCTGAAATTTGTTGTCATGGAAGATGTGGAAGCAGATAATAACAGCAGATTCAAAAAGAGACTAGGCAAATTCATGGGAACCATTTCCAAAGACAGATACTAAGGAGTTAGGCAGGGATATATCTTCTAACACC